>JABUQX010005798.1:0-2500 GCA_015478945.1 Trachelipus rathkii
AAAAAATAATCACCGCGCATAGGCTATGATCGAAAATAAACACTGCGCATAGACTATGTCGAAATATAAACACGCGCATAGACTATGTCGAAAAATAAATACTGCCATAGGCTATGTCGAAAAACAAACACCCGCGCATAGGCTATGTCGAAAAATAAACACTGCGCAGGACTATGTGAAAAAATAAACACTGACATAGGCTTTATGTGAAAAACAAACACTCGCGCATAGGCTATGTCGAAAAATAAACCCTGCGCATAGAATCAAAATAAACCCTAGCGATAGGCTTGTTCCGAAAATAAATTTACTGCGCATAGGCCCTATGTCAAAAACAAACACCGCGCATAAGGCTAATGTCGAAAAATAAACACTGCGCATAGACTATGTTGAAAAATAAACACTGCACATAGCTTATGTCGAAAAACAAACACCGCGCATAGGCTATGTCGAAAAATAAACACTGCGCATAGACTATGTCGAAAAATAAACCCTGCGCATAGACTATGTCGAAAAAAATAAATACCGCGGCATAGGGCTATTGTAAAAACAAAACCGCGCAATAGGCTATGTCGAAAATAAACACTGCGCATAGACTAATGTCGAAAAACAATAACTTGCACATAGACTATGTCGAAAAACAATCACCGCGCATAGGCTATGTCGAAAAACAAACACTGCACATAGACTATGTCGGAAAACCAAAACTGCGCATAGACTATGTCGAAAAACAATAACTGCGCATAGACTGTCGAAAAACAATAACTGCACATAGACTATGTCGGAAAACAGAAAACGCACATAGACTATGTTCGAAAACAATAACTGCGCTAGACAAGTGTCGAAAAATAAACACCGGCGCATAACTATGTCGAAACGAACACTGCGCATAGACTATGTCCAGAAAAACAATCCCCGCGCATAGACTATGTCGAAAAAACAATCACCGGCCGCTAGACTATGTCCGAAAAATAAACACTGCACAATAGACTATGTCGGAAACAAAACACTGCACATACAAAATGTCGAATGTATAAGAAAAATATCGAATGCGCACTGTCTATGTCAAAATTATTTTAAAGTCTTAAATTGTAATAAACACGTGACTTTATACGGCCTTCAAATTAAAAAAAAATGTTAAGACACCTTTATCAAAAAATCAACAAAAAAACAAAAAAAAATTTACTAGTAAATCTTTCAATCAATTATTATATATAATTGATACGCCCAACATATGGAAATAAATCGCGCTTGAATATGCCTGTCTAGTCTCAAACTCGATGCAAGAAAAAACTTTAAGTTTGCCTTTCATAAGGTTTACACAAATTTGAACAAATTTACAAAAAATTGATTCTTATGAAATATTGAAAAACTTCAAAAATTAACTAGCAATTGCAAACATTATCTATCAATTTCAAAAATTATGAAAATTGTATCTATGCGAGTAGAAATTTTATAGATACAACCTTAATACCATCGTAGTTATTATATTTGAATTAAGAATAGTAAAATTTACGACAGTTAAACTTTGAATTGATAAATGTTATGTGTTTTAATGCATAAATATAATAAATGGAATTATCCACCTATGGTGAAAGGAACATAAAAAACTTACTTGTTGAAAAACAAACTTCTTATCCTAGTCCTGATTTCGGATTTGAAATTGTTAGTTTCAACGCCGATGTAATTAGTGTTAATACCACCGGCTACTTAGTATAGGTAGTAGATAATTCCTTTACGCATCGATTGAAAGATAAAGTTGACTTGAAGATGAAGCGTTAATTAAATGAAAAAAAAGCGTTACAATGCACTCGATAAAGTTACATTTAATCACGTTATATAAGGCCTTAGTGATTATAAGTTTTAACACTTTTTTTAAACGTTAACACTTAATGCAAATATATGAAGGGAGTTTTATATAAAAGCATCCACTTCTTTCGAACGACAGAAATTACTAAACTTTTTTACAGCACAAGTTCAATCGGCGACTTGACAGTACGAGGTCGAAAACGTAAAAGCTTTGATTTTGAATAATAATTCCAGCATATCAACTCCAGCTATTTAAGTTCCTCAAAAGGGTTTCGGTTTCATGATTCCAATATTTACAATTTAAAACACATAACATCTTTTAAGGATAAATACAGATTTGGCAAAGAGTTAATAATTGAAATGCACACGAATTTGAGACCAAAAGCATATTGAAACGCAAACTTTCATTACGAAATATTTTAAGCTATTGATTCGCATTCCAATTTTAATAATATATATATATATATATATATATATATATATATATATATATATATATATATATATAATATATATATATATAAATATATATTATATATATATATATATATATTATATATATATATATATATATATATATATATATATATATATTATATATATATATATATATATATATATTATATATTATATTTATATATATATATATATATATACTAATAATATATATATATATATATATATATATATATAT
>JABUQX010005798.1:7500-12500 GCA_015478945.1 Trachelipus rathkii
AGCGCCCGCAGCGCGACCCGGTGCGGAACAGCCGCATGAACCGCCGGCGTAATATTACTACGCGTTCGCGAAAATATTTTCTTTATAATGATACGCGTTGGTAAACTTTTAATTACATCATTTTGTATTTTCCAAATTATACGTTTTCCTATATATGAATCGTGTCATTTATTTCTTACTGAACATTTTTAATTTATTTATAGAAAAATACCTTTCCACCTGGTAAAACGTTTTCTTGAAAAACATTTAGTTTTCGAAAGAACATTTTGTTTTTGTAGAAAAGCAGTTTGTTTTATTTATTCCTAAAGTTATAATTCCTTGATGGAAATAGAACAAATACTCCGGCTGGGACGTAGGGCCATGTTCCTCTTTGTGGTAGGCCTTTAAGATCTTATTACTTTAAGGAATGTAAAACAGTTTTAATATGCTTAAAGTTACACCTATAGTACGAACGTAGAGTTAATGTATAAGAAGTTATCCATCTCCCTTTTCAAGGTATGTCTTAACGGTTTTAAATCTCTATGTATAAGTTATGAAAAAAAGTTGTTTATCTAAAATATTATTACATAATACTATAATTAATTAATTAAATACACAAATGCGTGTACATGCATAATAAACTTCCTCATTGTACAACGTAATTCTCTTTTAGGATTTCCAGTATTGATATCATATCATTATACTTCAAATTACATCGAGGTACTGTAAGGTTCTATTACTTTCTATAATCAGAATGTTGTATGCTTCCGCAACCGTCGAGAATATCTCCGCTTGGTTTGTAATAAACACTGAAATACCAGGACTTTAAATAAATTAATGCGCCTTCGAAACAACAATGTTATAAGGTTCGTAAATATACCCTGATACAGTACACAAACTAATATTATACATACTGAATGGGACGGTGTCCAAAAGATATCAACCTCTAGGATGCATGCCCTACCACTTTGAAATACAACGCTCCATATTTTCGCGACCGCGTAGTAATATTACGCCGGCGGGGTTCATCCGTCGGTTCGCGAAACCGGGTCGCGCTTGCGGGCGCTCATGCGTTTTGCTTCACGTGATCTACTATAAAATCTAGTGATTAATTATTATCATATTCTAGTGAAATTAATTAATTATTGCCTCAATGTAAGTTATTAGAACTTATAAATATGATATTACCACCTAGTAAAAATGAAAACAGCTTTTTAATATAAATCAGATAACTTGTGCACCGCTTAAAAGCTAAAATGACTATGATTTTTAAAATGAGTTTGGGTCTGAAAGATAATAACACACCTTGTCAAATGACAAGTTTAAGAACAAGCTAATTTTCAAAGACGATAAATAATTCCTCGACCAATCACATACGAGGTCATATAGAGTTAAGGATTACTTCCGACCAATCCACAAGTAAGAAAACATTTCCTTTTACCTGCTTAAAGGATCTTACGATCCATCATGTTTCAGTTGAAATATAATTTATAAAAATAATAATAATAACATGAATTGTTTTTTCAATCTTTAAAATAACTTTTGACCTGGTATTAGGGTTAAATCAGCCTGGGATACAAAAGGCTTATCCTAAATTTAGGCCTAAATTTAGGCCTAACGTAGCTGTAATTGCACCACATTTTACAGAAAGAGGTCAGGTTGAAATATATTTCTGACCTGGAATTAGGCCTAAATCGGCCCGGGATACAGCAAAGGATTACCTAAATTTAGGCCTAAACGTAGTTATTTCAAAACACATTTTACAGAGAGAGGTCAGTTTTGTATCTGTAAGGAGTGCGGGTTGTTTGGGTGTTTTCGTGATGGATTGTGCAACTGTAACATAGATAATAATAATAATAATAAAGGAACAATCCCAAATTATTTAAAAACTTTGAAAAATATTTTTAGTTAACATCTAGCGAATAATAATATAAATGTTAGTGAATAATTGTTATTTTTGTAAATAAAAACTTAGAATGATTATAATAAAAACATGTAATGTTAGCAGAGAAGAACTTATTTTGCTGATTTTTATACTTATTACATGTCTAAAGAATGATGTAAAGCAAGTAAGTCAAATAGAACAAACGTGGCAGTAGCTTGGTCGTATGGTAGGGGTGCTAGGGCTGGCCTTGACTGATTTACTGATTTAAATTCTTAAAGTACGTAAAATATATGTTTTTTAATAAAATTTATCATAAAATTTTAATGTAAAAGTTACTTATAAACTGAATTAGTTATAAATTATAAACAAAAAGTAACTTAACAGGTTTATGAATAAAATTCTTTGTTTCAACAGTAATGAATTTGATTTGTTATTATAGAAGTTTTAAGAATACTTTGAAATTAATTTTAGTTATATTTGATGAGTAATATAATGTACGTGTTTAATTAAAACATAAAAATGTTTAATAAATTATACGTTATCTGTGGGTGTGTAAGTGAGTGGGCGTGTGGGTGTGTGTGTGTGTGTGGTGTTTTCTGTGTGGTGTTGTGTGTGTTGTGTGTGTGTGTTTGTGTTTGTTATGTGTGTGTGTGTGGGTGTGTGTGTGTGTGTATTGTTTCATGAGTTTTTGTATAGGCATGAAGTAATTAACACTAAGTATAATAATAAAAATAAAAATAAAATGGTTTAATAAATTATACGTTATATTGTGTAAGTGGTTCGTGCGTGTGTGTGGTGTGTGGTGTGTGTGTGTGTGTGTGTGTGTGTGTGGTTGTGTGTGTGTGTGTGGTGTGTGTAATGGTGTGTGTCTTAATAAAAGTAACAATAGCATGAAGTAAAATACATAAGTTATATATAAAAAATAATAAAAATAAAATAATAAAAAAATAATCAAAAATAATAATAAAAATAAATAAAATAATAATAAAATAAATAAAAAGTATTAAAACAATAAAAAACATAATGTTAATAAATATATGAGTTAAAGCAGTAAAACATATGAGTTAAAGCAGTAAAACATATGAGTTAAAGCAGTAAAACATGAGTTTAAAGCAGTAAAACAAAAGCATACTATGCCAAAAGCATAACTAATCCCCCCTTGGTGGTTAGGTAACACCTCTATTGATTTACTGATTTACTGCTTTAAGGTATGTAATGTTAATAAATATATGAGTTAAAGCAGTAAAACATATGAGTTTAAAGCAGTAAAACATGAGTTAGAAGCAGTAAAAACATAAAGTAAACGCGTAAAGCAGTAAAACAAGCATACTAATCCCCCCCTTGGTGTTAGGTAACAGATTTACACATTTACTGATTTACTGCTTTAAGGTATGTAATGTTAATTAAATATAATGAGGTTTAAAGCAGTAAAACATATCGAAGTTAAGCAGTAATAACATTGCAGTTAAAAAGTAATAATAACAATGAGTTATACCAGCAGTAAAGCAGTAAAAAGCAAAAGCTATACAATCCCCCTTGGTGTTAGGTAACACCTCTATTGATTTACTGATTTAGCTGCTTAAGGTATGTATAGTAGTAAAACATATGAGTTAAAAGCAGTAAAACATATGAGTTAAAGCAGTAAAACAACGAGTTAAAGCAGTAAAAACATATGAGTTAAAAAGCAGTAAAACATGAGTTTTTAAAAGCAGTAAACCATGAGTTAAAGGCCGTAAAAGCAGTAAACAGAAGCATACTAACCGCTTTGTTGCTAGTACACCTCTATTTGATTTACTGATTTACGCTTTAAAGGTAGTAATGTTTATGTTTTTAATAAAATTTCGTAGAATTGTTGTAAAATAAAATGTTTATATAGCAGACACTCTGTTTTTTTTTCTTCTTTACATACAATTTTAAAAAATTTTATAAATTAATAAGTATTAAGTAAAAAATATAAAGAAAAATAATGTAATAAAAATGTTTAAGTATGAAATAAAAATGAAGTGACTCATAGTAACATATATTTTTTTCCATTCGCGGGGAATATTGCGTCTGCCGGGCGCCCGCGGCGGCGGGTACGCGTAAATATTGCGCCTGCGGGCGCACGCGGCGGCGGGGACGCGGCGGGCGGGGACGCGGCTGGTCGCACCTGCGGGTGCGAGGTTGTCAGCCTTCGCGAGGGCGCATGCGGCGCCCTGATGGTACGCTTATGACTTATGGGAAGACATATATTAGCTCTGTTCTATGATGTGGGAAGAAAAGGTCTAGAACGGTATAGAAAATGGTATCACATGCTGCGGCAGTCAATCCAACAAGTTGAGGCAGTCAAGAGTTGAGGCATCAATGCTGAGGCATCAATGCTGAGGCATCAAAGTTGAGGCATGAAAATATCGAGTGTGTGAGTGTGAGTGTAAGTGTATATGGCCTAGTGTAAGTGTCTATGGTGTGTAGAGCTTATAAGTGTCCATACGTGTTGTATAGTTGTCATAAGTGAATGTGTGTATAATAGTGTCATAGTGTGTGGTGTGTAGGTGTGTGTGCAAGTAATATATATATTATAGTATATTATATATATATATATAATATATTATATATATATATATATATATATATATATATTATATATTATATATTATATATATAGTATATATATCAATATTATTATAGGCTATAAGTGATAGAAAAAGACTAACTCATAGTAGGAAGCATCCTATCCTGCAGCTTGCTAATATACACCAGATCGAATCCTCATACCTTTATAACCTAGGGTAGACGACCCATATTTAGGGCTATTCTAGGCTCAGGGGAGGCCTAGAAAAGGCTTGAAAAAAAGTGGCACTCAGTTGGCACTATGTGGCACTCACTTGGCCCTATGTGGCACTCACTTGGCACTCAATTGGCACTCACTTGGCACTCATTGGGACTCATTGGCACTCATTGGAACTCACCTGGCACTCACCTGGCACTCATAGAATACTCATAAAACACTAATAGAACATCCCTAGATATACTTCTTACGGTGATTGGGGACCATCAAAGCCATCAAAAAGCTACAAGGTCAAAAAAGTTTACAATGCCAAAATTGTACCCTGGAATACAAAAGGCGTTGACCGAAAATATTATGGTTCTTCACAAT
>JABUQX010005798.1:20000-25000 GCA_015478945.1 Trachelipus rathkii
GTAAACAATATTTAGATTCTTTATTTATTAAAAAAATATTTAAAAATGATTATACAAGATCTTATACTTAAATGGATAAATTAATAAAATAAATTAAAAATTCTTTTAATAAAATAAAAATTCCTTTTATAAAATAAAATTTCCTTTTATAAAATAAAAATTCCTTTTATAAAATTTTAAAAAAATTAATTGCAGTGCAGATTTTTTTTATTAAAAAAATTATTAAAATTCTTTTAATAAAATAAAAAATTCTTTTTATAAAATATGTATTCCTTTTTTATAAATAAAATTCCTTTTTATAAAATATAAAATTAATTGCAGTGCAGATCCCTTTTTATAAAAAAAAAATTATAAAAAAAAAAAAAAAAAAAATGCAAAAGAAAACAACTTAAAAAACTATTATGAATGTAAAAATTTCATGTTTTTTAAAAGCACTCAGATATTTTAGCGCCAATGTTTTTAGTTTGGGATATTCTAACCATTTTATTCTCCACCATTGATGGGATTTGATTTTCTTATCAAGAATTGGTTTTTTAAGTATTTTTTTCCATTTTCTGCTCTAAATAAGTTTTTGATTTGATTATTTAGTTTTAGAGTAAGATCTTTCCTTCCGAGGTAGAGAACAATGCAATCATCAACACGATGAATGTGAAGCACCTGCCCTAATTAGCGTTTTTTTGGCTGCTTTTTCTCGTATTCCGGTGAGTTGTTGTCCGTATCAACTACAGTTCCCTCTATTAATTCATGAA
Source organism: Trachelipus rathkii (assembly GCA_015478945.1). NCBI lineage: Eukaryota > Metazoa > Arthropoda > Malacostraca > Isopoda > Trachelipodidae > Trachelipus > Trachelipus rathkii. The sequence goes on from JABUQX010005798.1 coordinate 20,750, forward strand.
AACACTGCCAAATATTTTCATGCGCTTCTTTTCTTTTATCAGTAATTAAACTTTTAGGCTTGGCACTTTTTGTCTAATTATCTTTTGATAAGCCTTGGAGTTTGTAATTCATTTTCCTTTTGATTTGTTTCAATGACCCATTCTTTTTGCCTTTGTGATCAAGTTTTTGGAAAAATACTTCTTTTAAAAACTCGGATCCAAATATGTTGGCAACACGTAGATTTTTCTATTAAGATATAATTTTGGCCTTTCTTTTTGTCACGCTTCATTCAGAATACGAACTTGTAGGATTTTTCTTCAGCTTTTCTTCATAAGATTGCACACAGAGTCCTTTACACGCTTTGAAAGGTAAGATTGAGAGTGTGCTCCAGCTGAATTACGTATGATATAATTCCCTCCTTATAGCACTTGCCTCTTAGTCATTTTCCTCAAAGGGTTAAACGCACGAAGTATATTCTCGACCAAGAGTCCACTCATTAAGCAGCCCAATGTGGAAATATCAATACTCGCTTGGAATAAGCTGTTACTGCTTTGGTCGTGCTAGAAACGGCTCTAGCATGTAGACAGGTAAAATCCAACGGGTAGTTATAGTCTTTAATAATTTCATTTCAACTGCGTAGGTAGCTTCAGTTTTCTTGGATGTTTTAAGCCTAGAGCCAGCACTTGAATGAGTGCGAAAATGGGTAACGGCGATTTCCTTTTTGGCAATATGGTAGAACCTGTTGCGTTGTGACAAGATGGATTTCTTCAAAGCTTTGCTGTGTAATGAAGCACTACGCTTTCGACAGCAGTCATCCTAAATCAAATTGGCAATTACTTTACTTTGTTATTATAAATCAATATAAGAAAGGTACTAATTGTAAATTGTCTTTGTATAAATCATTTGGCATTTTTTTTATTTTTTTTTGGCCTATATAGGATGGTCAAAAAATATGAAATCATCACGTGATCTGGTTTAAGAAAAATGTCATTAGACGATAAACTTTTCGTTAGATTGACATTTTTTGTACTGTCATATATCAGTTTGAAGGACAACGGTGTTGCAGTTCAGTTCATTCACGTCACCCCTCTAGCTTTATTATTTCGTATAAGGCTGGGAGAGCTTTCTCAGAAAAGTATTTATGACTTCGGGCAATGGATATTTCGGCCAACTCTTAATGAGAGCACTAAACCATTCAACGTTCCACAACAGCAATGGCCGGAATCTACTAAAGAGCGCCATCATTTCAACTGAAAACACAAAAAACAAAAATATTTAAAAATAATAAATTATAAAGAATTAATTATTTTAATTCAATAGGTGTTCTTTCTAACTGATACACTTTTTTTAAAATTTAAGTAAAATAAATGGACCATCAAACTACAAGTAAATCTTAAATTTTTTATTTTTAAATTTATAGGTTACTCTAGAATATGCGGTCAAAAATGCTATACTTATTAATCATTACTACCTATTTCCTAGCTAAGTTGGACAATATAGCTCCTTGGGCCTAAATAAACAAAAAAAATAAAAATGTCTTTGAAAACCTCACATCACTACGGTTGCTAGGGCGGGCCTTAAAGAAACTGGGTGTTCTGTTTAGACTGCGAGACTTTTTTTCTCTTCTCATTACTTTCCCTATAAATAGGGCCGTCATCCGCCCTTGTAATGGAGTTTAACTTGCTCTCGTATCTGGGGGGGGGGGGGGGGGGGGGGGCTGGGGGGGGCCCTCTGGTTTCAAACACCCACAAAACGAAACAAATGGGTCCGGCTTTGGATAGGGATCGAGTCAAAAGTTTAAGTTCAGGCTTATAATGTTTCTGTACTTTCAAATTCGCTTGACCCTTATCGTCTCCTTATCGGGCGCGATGTTGGTGTTTATCTCTTTTCTATAGGTTAGGTACCACAGGGGCAGGTGCTCGAGGGGAACTTATCACTTACGGTCGGGACGCACACCCTTCTCAATTAAACGTGCGCGCCTCGTAGCACAAGGGTGCGTGTCCTGTGCACAGTAAGTGAGTTTTTGGCTTTTGAATATGGTAACTCACCTCAGGCCTAGTTTCGCGCTGCGAGTGCTTCCTTCTTTGCCTGCCATCTCTTTCTGCTGAAATTCTCCTCTATTCCTACTTCATGGTGTTACCTGCCTTGATTTAAAAATCTCCGCCTCCTTCAAAAGTTGAGTGTCTGTTGGCTCTATCTGCGTAAATTTGCCGTTAGTCGTTGATTTTCGAGGGCATGCAAAACAACAACTCCCCTCAGCTTAATAATACTGCTCTGTCTGGCCCGTGAGTGGTGGTGACAACTGTAAATATATATATATATATAATATTTATATATATATATATATATATAATAATAGTATAATTATATATATATAATTAATATATATATATATATATATTATTTATAATATATATATATATATATTGATAATGATATATAGTATTATATAATATATCGTTTTGTTCTCTATAATTTAAAACAAGGGTACGTTTTTATATAAACATTATATTGAGTTGCCCCTTATGTTAGTTTTTTAATTCTTTCCTGTTCAACAGATGGCGCTTTTTTTTTTTTATAGAATTAAAGGCGCTTTTGATTGCGCAAGTTAGTCTTGCAAACCCAAGAGACGTTTCTCCTGAGGGCTTTAAATTTTTTTTTTTATTTATTTTTGATAAAAAATCAAACTCGGATTTTTGTTTCTCGAGTTCAAGAAGGAGCAAAAAATAGCAGAGAAAGAAAAAATCGCACTTCGTTTTTATTAAAAACAATTAACCACTTCTAAAGGAAATAATGCGAATAATATATTTCAATGGTAAAATAGCTGTTGATAAACATTAAAATATTTAAATAAAAACATTTGGTTAAGATTTTAGGTGACGTCACCAACTCAAGAATAAGACCGTTTTTGTTTTTGTCATTTGTGCTTACGCTCGAAAAGAAATGCTTACCAAGTTTTAGCACGAATTTCGTGCTAAACGAACCGCGAATTTTCTCTATAAAAGTTACTTTTGTTTACAAACAATTGGAATCAGCTGTTGTAATGGAATGCGTGGTTTTGGAATAAACTGAAATAAAAAATAAGTAAATGGTTTTTGCTACAAATAATTGATCAACTATTGTGATGGAATATATCGATTTGGAAGAAATTAGATTTAAAGCTAATTTTATTGAATGGAACATTCAACAATTAAAATCAACTCTACTCTTCACGTGAGCGCCATCTTGTTTGTTACATTTTTTCGTAAGAACGTGCTTAAATTCGGCAGCACTGGGAAATAGCAATCTTACAGAATTAAGGAAATTCCTTACGTTTGGTGAGCATTTCTTACGATTTTGCGCTAAGTTTGACAAAAACGAATGCAAACTTGAGCATTTCTTACGTTACGTTTCGTGAGCACAAATGCAAAAACGAAAACGGCTTAAAATCAGTACTTGTTTGGAACTTCCCATTTTTGATTGGAGTTTCAGAAATTACACAACCATCGAATTTGTTTTTAAATTTGAGGAATTACCAGACATTTTAGAAGTTTTTTTTTTAATTTTAATTTTAATTTAAATTTTGTATTTTAGTTCATATATGCATATAAATATATATAAATATAAATTCTTTAAATATTTTTGCACTTTCTAAAATTTCTGACGAATTACATACAATAAATGTAGCTATTGTACGGAAGGGGTGAAGTTAAGACTCGACTCCTCATCCTAATAAGCTAAGGCAGAGTCATTTGCAAATCTTATGTGAAATTCCTTCACTTATTTATAGTTAATTTAAAATATAAATGAGAAATTGCTGGAATGAAGAAAATGTAATAATATGCTTGATTCATTCCAATCATGATAAATAAAAACGGCGGTTAAAAAAAACAGTGGTTTATTTAAAAAGAAAAAACAATATTAAAACCATGTTTTTTGGTTTATTTGGTTTTTATTACTTATAAGAAGCAATATTTTAGATTTATTTTTTCAGCTTATATTTAGCATTTACATCACATATTAATTAATGTTCAAATTAATTTTTTATCTAAGATATTTATATTAAGCATTCATAAAACAATTTTAAACAAAGACATTTTGGCCCTTTTCTTCAAAAACACATATTAAGGATCATTTTCAATGATATAATATATATTAAATATTATATTATATATAAAAATAAATATATAATATATATATATATATATATATATATATATATATATATATATATATATATATATATATATATATATATATATATATATATATGTGTGTGTGTGAGATAGAGG
>JABUQX010005798.1:30000-42022 GCA_015478945.1 Trachelipus rathkii
TATTTGCTTCGGACTAAGCCCAATTTTCACACACACCCTAAAAATGGACATAAAATTCTTAATTTTCATCTAATTTTGATTGAAAAAAAAAAAAAACTGTAGCTTTTTCTGACCACTAAAACGTCGTTTTCGAGTTTTTCTTTGTCTGTAGTCATTCTTTCAGAATTTTCATTTTTTCAAAACCTATGTTTTTGACATTGTTCCTTTCAACTTTTACAATTTTTTTTGAAATGACTTCATACTTGAAATATACGTTGATGGGTCCATTACCTACAAAATGCACGAAATAGTTTTTTCAAAATTTAAAACCCACTTCATTTGGTTTTTAAAATGAAAAATTGCGATAACTTTTTTTTCTGCTCATGCGATCTGGATGAAATTGTCAGAGCATATGCAGTCTTGGGAGATGCACAATTTTTACTTAGATAATTTCTTTGTATATGCAGTAGTTTGGATTGTTCTTGGAACAAATTTTCAACAAATATTTTTGGGAAATTTTGAAATTTTCTTTTGAGTTTACAAAACAATTATCTATGTAAAAAAGATGTATCTTGCCCGGCTATACAAGCCCTGAAAATTTGATGTTGATCGGACAAGTAGAAAAAGATTTATCAATATTTCACTTTTCCAAAAAAAAAAATGTTTTTTGGAAAATTTATTTTTTTTACTTATCCCATCAACATCAAATTTTCGGAGCTTATATAGTCGGGCGAGATGCATCTTTTTTACTTAGATAATTTTTTGTATACTCAAAAGAAAAAAATTAAAAATTTTCCCAAAATATTCGACTACATATGCTCTGAAATTTCATCCAGATCGCATGAGAAGAAAAAAAAATTTCTCAATTTTTCATTTTAAAAACCAAAAAAGTGGATTTTGAATTTTGACATTGCAAAGCACAAATTTTAAAAAAATCAAAAAACTATTTCGTGCATTTTGTAGGTAATGGACCCATCTATGCATATTTCAAGTTTGAAGTCATTTCGAAAAAATTGTAAAGAAGTTGAAGCCAAAAATGTCAAAAACATAGGTTTGGAGAAATGAAAATTCCGAAAGAATGACTACAGACACAGAAAAACACTCGAAAACGACGTTTAAGAGTTCAGAAAAAGCTACAGTTTGCTTCTTTTCCCATCAAAATTAGCGCAAAAATTAAGAATTTTATGTCCATCTTTGGGGGTGAAAATTGGGCTCAGCCCGAAGCAAATATTGGACCCTGCCCTTTATTGAAGTAATATATATATATATATATATATATATATATATATATATATATATATATATATATATATATATATATATATATATATATATATATATATATATATATACTGAATATAAGACAAGTAAATATTTACCTACCTAAATTGAACAAGTTGTATACATATATATATATATATATATATATATATATAATATAACATATATATATATATATATGCTTAATAATATATATATATAATATAATAATATATATATATATATATATATATATAATATATAATATAATATATATATATAATAATATATATATATATATATAGAGGAAATTTATATATATATATATATATATATATAATAATAATAATAATATATATATATATATATATATATATATATATATTATATAATATATATATATATATATATATATATATATATAATATATATATATATTTGTATAGATAGCTATATATGAACATAACCCATATATATATATATATATATATATATATATATATTATATATATATATATATATGCTTATATATATATATATAATATACTATATATATATATATATATATATATATATATATACTACTCTCTACATATACATATATTTTGCTTTATATAAAAATATATAAATATACTATATATATATATATATATATATATATATATATATATATATATATATATATATATATATATCTTAATCAAAACCCCCGAAAAAAATTTCTGGTTACGGCCCTATATATATATATATATATATATATATATATATATATATATATATATATATATATATATATATATATATATATATATATATATATATATATATATATATATATATATATATATATATATATATATATATATATATATATATATATATATATATATATATATATATAAAATCATCATCATCACCCACCTTCTCTCCTCAAGACTGGGGGTAAGGTGCGTAGCATGCATTGGAAACAGAAAATTAGTAGAAGAATATGACGAAAGTCGAAAAGAAAGCCCAGTCTTTCCGCCCCTTTATACCTTTTAGTGAGAGCTCGTCGCAGTCAGAAAATCCAATCCTAGAGCTTCACGGGACCCTGACGGACCCTCACCATGGCATCTCGCCAATGTAGGGTTCATCCCTTAGCCCAGGTGGGCTACAACCATACCCCCTCACAAAACCCCGCCATTGACTTCTATTTTGCACCTTTCTTCTCGCCTCTGCTAAACTCACATTTCTCTCCTCCAGGCATTCCTTTACTGACTCAATCCACTTTCCTTCGGTCTCCCAGCCGGTCGATTCCCAGCACACTCACCACTATACATCTGCTTAACCAACCGACTATCATCCATCCTTTTCCACATGACCAAACCATCGCAACGTACTTTCATTGATTCTCTCATTTATTCCTTTCTTCACACCACACAACTCTCTAATACGTTCATTCCCCATTTTATCAATTCTTCTCACACCTAACACACCCCTAAGATTGTCCATCTGAACACATTGTACTTTAGATCTATACCTCTTATTCCAGACCATAGTCTCACAACTATACATTAACACAGGTAACAAAATACCCTCATATATATATTATATTATATTATATTATATTATATTATATTATATTATATTATATTATATTATATTATATTATATTATATTATTTATATATATATATATATATATATATATATATATATATATATATATATATATATATATATATATATATATATATATATATATATATATATATATATAATATAATAAACTATATATATATATATATATATATATATATATATATATATATATATATATATATATATATATATATATATATATATATATATATATATAAAATATGTATATATATTTTACAGTTGTCACCACCACTCACTCACGGGCAGAGCCCTATTCAGGGAGGGGGTGGAATAGTATATATATATATATATATATATATATACTATATATATATATATATATATATATATATATATATATATATATATATATATAATATATATATATATACTATATATATATAACTTTTCATATATATGAATTTTCCAGAGGGCGGAGTCGGGTCGGGTCGGATAGGAGTAAGGAGTCGGGTCGGGTCGGAGTCGGAGTCGGAGTCAGGTCGGTAATTTTCAAAGGGTGGAGTCGGAGTCGGAATCGGTCGGTAATTTTCAAGAGGCCGGAGTCGGAGTCGGAGTCGGAGTCGGTAATTTTGAAGAGGGTGGAGTCGGAGTCGGAGTCGGTGTCGGAAAATTTTTGAACCGACTCCACAACCCTGGTAGTGAGGCAGGGATGTGTTATGTCTCAATGGCTATTTAATTTGTATATATATGGGGTGATGAGAGAATTTAAGGTAGGGGTGTCAAGGGAAGGGTTATACTGATGGAGAATAAAAGAGAGTGATGGGTTCCCTGCTTGTTATACTCAGATGATTTGGTTTTGTGTGGTGAACCTGAAGAAAGTTTGAGGGGATTGGTAGAGAAGTTTTGCAGGGTGTGTAAAAGGTTTGAAAGTAAATGTATATAAGAATAAGGGGATATGGTAGGTGAGGAGAGTCCTCAGTGGGAAATCCTGCTGGATGATAGACAACTGGAACAAGTATCTGAGCTTAAATACTTAAAGCTATACGTTGGATGGAAAGGGGAACGGATTATGCATAATGTTTAATTAAAATTGTGAGTGGTAGAAAAGTGTGATGTGCAATAAAATCTTTAGTGGATGCAACCGGACTAGGTCTTGAGTGTGCTAGGGTTCTGCATGAAGGTATATTGTTACAGGTTTTATTGTATAGTAGAGAAACTATGGTGTGAGATAGGAGGTATACATAGATATAAGGTGCTATCTGTTGAGATGCGTAATCTTAGGGATGTGCTAGGTGTGAGAATTGACAAAATGAGGATTGAGCATATTAGTGATCTGTGTGGCATGAGCCATGAAGAAAGGCGTGAATGGGAGAATGAAAGAGAGTGTATTAAGATGGGTTGGTGAAATGGAAAAGATGAATGATAGTTTCTTGATTAAGCGTGTGTATAGTGGTGAGTGTGTTAGGAATCGACTTGAGTCAGATCGAAGAAAAGGTGGATTGAATCAGTTAGAGAGTGTCAGAAAGAAAAGAACGTGAATTTAGCACAAGGCAGAATATTGGTATATAATAGAAGTAAATGGCGTGGGTTTTTTAACGGATCATGGTTTTGGGCCTAGGCCAAGAGATAAACCCTGACAGTGACAAGATACCAAAGTAGGTGACTGCCACAGTGCTTTAAAGGTTCAGGGTGGATTTTGGCTGTAAGTTTCTCACTTGAGGGTATGAGGAAAGGTTTGGGGGGGGGGAAGGGGCTTTCTTCTTCCACTCAGGTCATAGTCTACTTAGCTCTTTTGTTTCCGGGGCATGTTTGCGCACCTCGCCCCCAGTTTTGATGAATCAAGGGGCAGCTGAATAATAATAAATAATAATAATAATAATAATAATAATAATAATAATAATAATAATAATAATAATAATAATAATAATAATAATAATAATAATAATAATAATAATAATAATAATAATAATAATAATAATGATAAAAATATGAGACTACCATCATATTTTTAATATATATATATATATATATATATATATATATATATATATATTTAACTGTCATATATATATATAACTCCATATATATATATAAAAAAAAAAAATATATAATAATATATATATATATATATATATATATATATATATATATATATATATATATATATATATATATATATATATATATATATATATATATATATATATATATAATTGCAAACCCAAAATTCGCAAGCGCAATTGAATTTTCACAACATTATAGAGGGAAATTTATTTCAAAATAATTTAGCCAAAATATTCATTATATAAATTTTGATTTTGATTTTAATTTTTTTTTATTTTTTATTTTTTTAATTATTGCATTTTAATTTTGAAATCTTATTATTCATTATTAATGAAAAATTCAAACAGTGATTGACTGTTGTTATATTCATTCCTTTGCTAGGTATAGAATCTTTAAATGCATGGAAATATCGTTCTAAAAAATTTTTAATATCATATTTTCCAGTCAGTTATTTAATAACTAAAAATGAAAACCTCTTTGTAGTATCTTCAGGGGGAAAAGAAAGGGGAAAGAAATATAGTGGGGGAAAATTTTACTAGGTCATACAATCTCTCACACATATGTGCACAATCATGCTAAGAGATATTTTATGTCCTGTTGAGGAAAATAACTTTACCGAAATCGCTAGTGAGAGCGAATGGATTTAAAAGGACATAAACTATCCGTCGTCCCTTCAATGATTATATATATATATATATATATATATATATATATATATATATATATATATATATATATATATATATATATATATATAATATATATATATATATATATATATATATATATATATATATATAGTAGTGGATAAATATATATAGAGTGAGAAGGAGCAGCAGCAGGAAAGAGAGTGAGTATATATATATATAGAGAGAGCAGGCAGGATATATATATATATATATATATATATATATATATATATATATATATAAAGTAGAAATGAATATTATAGTGGACTATTCTTAGTAGCTCATAAAGTCTCAAAAAAATTCGTCCGATATTCTTTTATTTTTCTTTTAATTCCACGGTTAGCTTTTTCCTATTTTATTATTATTAACTCCCTGTTATTTTCACCCTTTCCCACCAATTCCGCAGTACACTCTCTTTATTTATTCACATCATAGTCGCTAAACATTAAGCTTTTATTAGCAAAGTCTAAATAAAGGAAACGCTTTGCAGAGGATTGTCTTTTGCACGATATTCGAATTTTATATTGTCCTTGCAAATTTAGTAACATAAAAATCGATAATTCATTGAATATTAACGTGAATACATATACATACATATATACAGGAGAAAGAAAGAGAAAGAGAGGAGAGGAGAGAGAGGAGGAGAGAAAGAGAGAGAGGAGAGAGAGAGAGGAGGAGAAAGAGAGAGAGGAGAGAGAGAGAGAGAGAGAGAGAGAGAGAGAGAGAGAGGGAGTGGAAGGAATACTACAATAGCTACAAGGAAAATGAATACATTTTTGAATCCTGGTTAAATTTTAGATAGGAAAAATGTAAAAATAAAAAAATAAAAATATTATTGCTAATAATTATAGTAATATGATTAGAGAGCCTATTTAGGAGACCTTTTATTGGATACTCGTTAAAATAATAAATAGACTCTCTATTAAATTTTGCTTTTTTTCTTTTTTACTAAAGAATTCCCAAGGGTATACTGCACCGATGTGCAGGAGAGTCGGTTCCGGTCTTCCGGGGAACTACATGGATAGGACTAATTCCTCCGGGAGGAATCGGAACCCTTCCCGCTCTTTGCATTTGGGTGTCGCGGGGTTCCTCCGCCGCTCACCACGGGTATATGGAAAACGTGTCCCCCCTGTGTTCCCCCCGTCGGCTCGAGAGCCCCTACATTGCCGTAATACCTTTACAAATCATATATATATATATTATATCCCTGCTCCTAAAAAAAAAAAAAAAAAATACTAACATTTATTTTATTTATTTATTTATTTATTTTTCATTTCCTAACTAAAATTTTATGCAAGATTCCTAAAATGTATCCTTTTCATTTCAGAAGGCTTAATAGTTTTTTGAAGTATGTTTATGAACTTCATCGTTGTAGAAATTTAAAGAATAATAAAGTTTAAGAATCTTTGTCTAGTATTAAGAAGAGTATTTCTGTATATTGAATCTGATTTAATATTTACTATTATAGATTTAAGACATTATCTTTTCTAAATAACATTGTGGATAAGAAAACTCCATTTTGAAGATTATTTTATTGAGGAAATATTAATTATTTAATGTATGAATACAGTAAAGTATCATTTAGAAGAAATCTATCATTACTAAAGATTTGTAAATAATTAAAGATTTTATTAGATAAATAAAGTTTTAAACGGGTAAATTTTAAAGAAAAGGGAAGGGAGGGGGAGAAAGGGTGGGGGAATAAATATAAATTGATAGAGTGTAGGTTTTAACCTTTTATATTATATTTTAACCTTTTTTATTGTTATTGTTATTATTGTGGGTAGATTTGGTGAGCGGGGTGGTGGCCTTAGGTGTTGGGAAGCGCCTAGGGTGGGGAGTCCCACAAAGCGTGCAGCCTGAGTGAGTAGATATATAGAAGAAGGGAAAGATGGGGAGGAGAGGTAATTGGTGGCTGGAATGGAGGGAATGGAGGGATCTGAAGAGGGGTGGACAAATGGAAGAAATGGATGGAAGGAAAGAAGGAGGATGGAAAAATACAAGGAATGGAAGGAAGGAGGAATGGATAGGAAAATAGTGGTGGAATGGAAATGGAAGGAATGGAAGGGAGGAAAGATGGAGTGGGAAACTGATAAAATCTCCATTCCTTTGGGGGATTTGAAGGAGGGGGGTGGGAAGAATAATAGACCATTTAGTAGGGGAGAGGAATGATAATGGAGAAAGTCTGTTAGAGTTATGTGTTGAAAGAAGAATGATAGGGGAACAATGGTTCAAAAGTGAAAATCATGGCATACATGGAAGAGTGGATAATGGAGGAAATGGAATGGAAGGAGGTGGATGGAATGGATGGACCAGGGAAAGGAAGTAGGGACAGTGGTGGAGGGACGGAAAGGAGAGTGGAAGGTGGAAAATGGAGGTATGGACAGGGTGGGAGGATCTGAGGACGGGAATCAGGATCTGTGGAGGAGTGATGACTTAAAAGATAAAGAAAGTATGTGTGAAGATAAATAGATGTGGCATGTGGAGTGAAAATAAGGGGCAAGAATGGAAAGGAGGAATGGAGGAGGGAGGTGGAAGGAGGTGGAAAGGAAAGGAGGATGGAAATGGAAGGAGGAAAGCTGGAGGAAGGAAGGGAAGGAAGAGAAGGAAGAAGGAATGGAATGGAAGGAAGGAAGGGATGGAGGAAAGGGTGGAGATTTATGGATTGACAAACGAAATGGGGAGGAGGAAGATCTATAAAGAGGAGGATAGAGGAATTGGGGAGGAGGGGGAGGATGAAATAATGAATGGAGGAAATGATAGGGCCTTGAATAAAGGAAAGAAAGGGAAGTCTGCAGGTCTGGATGGTGTGAGAATGTTACAGAAGGGTGGTATAGGGGTGGAGGAATGGAAGAAATGGAGGAGTGGTGGAATGGACAGGATGAAAGAAATGGCAGTGGAAAGTGGATAGGGATGGAATGGTGAGAGTGGAGGTTTAACGGAGGGAGAATGGAAGAACAAGGAGGGAGGGAAGAGGGTGGACCGGCAAGCCTACACCAAAGACGCTGGCGGATGAAAGAGAGGAAAGGAAGGCATGGATGTTTTGATTTGAGAAAGCATATGATAGAGTGGAAGAGGGGTGGAATTCAGGGAGGGAAGGAGGAAATGGAAGGAATAGTAGGAAGGAGGGAGGATAACAAAGGAGCCCTTATGGAGTGGAATGGTGGAATGGAATGAAGGGAAGTGAACATGATACTGTTTTATGGATCTGATGCCCGTTCCTAGTGGCGGAAGAACGCGGAAGGGCTGGAGGTATTTCCAGAGGGAGTTTGAGGAGAATGTGTGGACAAAGGGGCTTGGGGAATCCAGGTGGAGGAAAGAGGGGGGGTGGACAGGAAGATGGATGGATGGATGAAGGAGGAATGAGTGGAGAAGGAATGGAGCCTGGAGGAAATGGACAAGAAGGAATGGAATGAAGGGATGGGCGGAAACGTGGGGGCTGAACGCCAGGTCCAGGAACAGAAGCTGGAAGCATCTGGAGGATGAAGGGCTGAGATGGCTCAGGGGTTGAAGCAGGGAGGGAGAGGATTAGGAATAGGGTGGTGGAGGAAGAGATGTGATTGGAGGAATGGTTTGGTGGGAAGAGTGGAGAAGGGAATAAACAGATGGTATGGGTGATCTAGGGGAGAATGGAGGGAACAGAGGAATGGGAGGTGGAGGGGGATAGGAAGGAGGGAAGGGGAGAATGGATGGAATAAAGGAGATGGAGGAGGGAGGGAAGAGGGTGGATGAGATAGGGTGGAGGAGTGGAATGAGGAAGGAAAGAGGGAAGGAAATAAAACAACATATATATATATATATATATATATATATATATATATATATAAAGAGTGATATATATATATATATATATGAGAGACAGGGAGAATTTTGAAGGAAAGAGAAGAGAGAGGAGAGAGAGAGAGAGAGAGGAGCCAGGAAATGGAAGGAAACGAGACAGGAATGGAGGGATTGGGAAAAAAAAAAAAAAAAAAAAAAAAAAAAAAACTTAATAACTACAATAGCTATAATGAAGCGAAAAGGAATACATTTTGAATCCTGGTAAAATTTCACATAGGAAAATGAAAAAATAAAAAAATAAAAAAATTATTGTTAATAATTATAGTAATATGATTAGAGAGCCTATTTAGAGACCTTTTATTGGTTACTCGTTAAAATAAATAGACTTTCTATTAAATTTTGCTTTTTTTTTTTACTAAAGAATACCCCAAGGGTATACCGCACCGATGGCAGGAGTCGGGGTCTCTCGCAGGGTTGCGGAGTCGGAGTCGGAGTCGGAGTCGCGGAGTCGGGGAGTCGGTAGTTTTGAAGAGGGTGGAGTCGGAGTCGGAGTCGGAGTCGGTAATTTTGAAGAGGGTGGAGTCGGAGTCGGAGTCGGAGTCGGTAATTTTTAAGAGGTCGAGTCGGAGTCGGAGTCGGAGTCGGTAACTTTCAAGATAGAGTTGGAGTCGGAAAATTTTAAACTGACAAAGTTATAAATTGTGACTCTGTGAATGACCTCAATCACTTCATGCAAGTTTATTGACTTTCGACTTCCACATCACAAAATGCAATTGCAAACTTCGAAGATTTTAACCAGCACCTTATGTTTCAATTTGGATTATATTCTAACAAATTCAACCTTCAACCTTATACCATCTATATTTAAGATACTGAAGGAATTTAAGACTCCTGGTACGAAGAGAAATTTCTCTCATTGACAATGATATTATACTAGCTGTTTGTATTGATCCAATCTACAGTGGGTAAGCTTAACTGAAGAAGAACAACAAAAAATTAAATCTGCACTTTGTAATGTGGCCATTTGTATTAAAGGGTTGGCAGGAAGTTCAAGAAAAAAGGATACATCTAAACATACTGAAGCGATGAAACTACAACTATCTCCGTTAATACCTTCTCAATCATTCTTCTGAAAGTTCAGAAGATTAGTATGAAAGCTTCTAGATGTACACATTATTCCATAACTTTAAATAAAATTTTGCTGCACTGAAAGAAGCTGAAAAATCTTTATGTAACTTCGAAGAGTATCAAGACATTGTACAGAAGCTGAAACTGCTGTTACTGCTCTACACTTCCAACGCAAGTTAGCGTGGAACTGCTTTTCTGCTCTCTTCGCATTATAAAAATCAGACCAAAGAGGAAAATGAAGGAGCTGGCAGATGCTATTCTATTTTAAGAACTAATCATTCAATGAGTAGATGATATTAGATGTAAGTTCATGTAACTAAGTAATGTAGTAGTTTATATATATATATATATATATATATATATATATATATATATATATATATATATATATATATATATATATATATATATATATATATATATATATATATATATATATAATATATATATATATATATATATATATATATATATATATATATATAATCCGTAGACCCTTTCCCTAAATTATTTAAGTTATCAAAATTTTTTGATGGCTTAAGTCTCTTAATTATAATTTTTAATAATAATAAAAATAATAGTTAATCAAAGCAAATTAAGAGTACATGTTTTATTAATAGAAATGAGGAAACATATTTGTAGTTGGTGAAGATTTTTTATTTAAAGTGTGCAAATTGTTTTTCTATATATATATATATATATATATATATATATATATATATATATATATATATATATATATAAAGTGAGAGAGGATAGTAGTATATATATATATATATATATAGCAGTGAGAGAGAGAGGCAGAGAGAGAGCCTTTGGTAGTGGATGGAAATGAAGAAGGGGTGGTGAGGATTGTTCTTCGACGAGCCGGTCTCTTTCCACTGATTCTGTCGATTTGTCGAGCCTGAAACGCTCTGATTTTCCTTTGTCGACTTGTCCTGACTAATCTCGACGACGACTTTTCGGCTGACCTTTCGATCTTTCGATGACCGAGCTCGACATCCCCATCTTCTTGTTGCTGACTTTACTTTCGTTCATAGCCTGCTCCGTGGCTGTGCCGGAGTCAGTTAAAATCACGGAACCTCTATTCCGATAAGCTTTATCTTTGATCATGGTATACCGCTTTCATTAACTAATCCATACCTTTTCCATTCTTCACGTAATCTCTTCTTCCTCCTCTTCTGTTAAAACACCCTCCGAGATAATTGTATTTACTGCCTTTTATTGTTTCGACGCGAGAAATGACGAGTCGAAATCCTTTCCAGGACCGACGACTTTGACTGTTTCTTTGTTGTCCATCCCCTTTCCAAATTCTCCCCAATCATAGAAACATGATACAAGTCTATAAAAATAAATTTGCCTACGGACAGTTTTTTTTTCTAGGGGACACAATAAGAAAGGTAGGAAGACGTGTAACCTTGATCTCATTCTGTAATAGTTGAAGGGCGCAATGAAAAACGCGAAAGCGTTTCACGTCCAAGTTAAAACACCCAAATTCTGAGGGCACTGAACAGTGCCAAT
>JABUQX010005799.1:0-5000 GCA_015478945.1 Trachelipus rathkii
GGGTCAAAATTCAGTCAAATTAAATTAAGTAAAATGAAATTGAGTATCTATGAATTCAAATAAGTACGATTTTAGAGTAACGAAAAAAAAGTTTATTAATTGTCTGAATTCTTTAATAAATTTAATAAAATGTAAATTCTGGTGAGATGGAGGAGATTTATTGACAAGCTTAATTTTTATTTTTTGCTCTCAGGTTCCGGATCATAGAAGCTTTCCTGGGTTTGAAGCGAGCTGTTCCATCTTACAAGCGGCAGATACTTTCAAAAGAAGCAAGTGAGTCCTCTGAGGGCCCATTTTTACTCTTAAAAGAAAAAAATTAAGAAGAAGACCTATATCAGAGATGTCACCATCGCCAAAGGTATAAAACCTAAACACATAATTCTTGTATAGACTATAAGAAAATTTTTTGATCTAAAGAATCCTTTGTCAACATACTAGAAATCTTATATAATAAAAAGAGAATAGATTCATTTACATCATTTAACAAAAAGAAGCTTGCCATTATCAAAGAAATCTTTATTAACTACAAGTATAATAATAATCATCTACGTTCGTACCTACCAGAAATCTACTTTGAGTAGATTCTGCTATTTATTGTGATAGTGCCCAAAGAAACCTTGTAAACTTAGGAAAACCCCAAATTTTCACACACCAAAAGCAAACTCCCTTATAATCATAAAGTATATCTTCAAATATAACAAAATCTCACACATAGCTATTCATTCCTTGTACATAAACACGAATATATAAAAGAAGTAACAAAGACCAAGCATTTAAAGTTTCTAAAGTTTAGTTCATCCTAGACCTATAGAAGTTAATAAAATTACTACAAATTAATGCCATTACCGATAGATAGACGTTCATAAATAAAATTTTAAGTTATTAAAAAGATTACTTTGAGTAATCAAAAATATAATTAAAAGAATATTATAGAATATAACTTTGTATCTACCAACCTATAAACATTACCAATAATAATTATTGAATCCTGTAAAAATAACAATTAATACTTGCTAAAAATAAAACCACTGTTAGAAACAAATACCCCAATTAAAACTTTTGTAAAAATATAAAAATAAAATTTGCTTTCAAATATTTAAAGCAAAGTCATTCTTACATATAAAGGAATTTTTTTCTATTTTTATCTATATATTTTATATTATTTTTCATTATTTATTGGATTTGTTATACACATTCTTCATCCATTTTTTTCGTATTGATACAAATATGCGTATGTATACATACACATATTTGTATAACTAATTATCTAATTATTTATTATAATATATTAATTACCTACCTATTGGAAAGATATATATTTATTTTACATTTATTAATATTTATTTAATAAAAGCCCTTTAGAGGTGGATTCTTTCTTTATCAAAGCTGCAGAGAGAGTAAAAGCTTAAATAAAAGCTGTAAGTCCTTGTTGAAATTGATAAAGGTGTAACGATTTGTAACAAATAGGATTGGTGTAAGTATCCACCCAATTGTTGCCGGAAGACTTTGAGAATATTGACGATACGTGGTGTATATTTTACTTGGCTTTGAGAACAAGTTGATTCAATCTTGTTATTTTGATAGGTGACTGATAAATTTGGAAGTTGTTGTGGTTCAAGCAGATGAGCCTCAATAAAAAGTCGTATTGTTAAAAGAAGCAACTGCGAAAAGAATTCACGCTTCCACCGATACAAAAGATCTTCATAACGTACCACCACAAAGAGAGACTGATCTTCCTACTTAGTTGAACAACATCCGTTCCAGAGAGGAAGCTTCTCTGAAGACGAGCTTGTCACCGAAATTGTACAGGTGAGGGTTTACTTCAACTGTGGTGGGTATCAAAAACCTACCACAATATATATATATATATATTAGGGATGTACCGATACCAGAAAAGAGGCCGGTACCGATACCGATACCGATACCCTATTTTTTTAGGGGTCGATACCGATACCGATACCGATACCGATACTTTAATTAATATAATAAATACACAGTAATAAAGATTATGAAACATTGTGCACTGCTAGGTCAACACAAGATTTAGCATTCCTCACTGTAACAACAATACTTAGTATCTTTATATTTCATATATTTGGTTGGTGTCCGAGTATATTTATTTTATAAATTAAAATAGTACCTTTAAGGAATAATAATTGCAAATATAATATTAATAACTTTTTTATGTTTGTGTTTATTTAAAAAATATTCCATTTCCATTTTCAAGTAAGTATTAACAAAAGTTTAGCTCTAGCTTTTATGTTTTACATGAATTTAAATTTACAGAATGAATATCTTTTAACTAGCCTTTCAATATAAAGTAATAAAATAATGATAAAAGAAGAGACCTCAATTAATCAGACCGTAAAGTTAACATTAAAAAACGCTACTTTACTCCAAACTGACAATAAATATAAAATACTCCTTTAAGATAGTATCATTCAATACTCAAATTCAAAATTCACAATTGTGATGCAAAAAATTAAGCTTTCTATCAGGTACACTGCAGAAGAGACTGTTCTTTTGGGGTGTTTACTATTCCTCATACCTAACCTATCACATATATATATACGCTCTCTCTCGACTGATTAGGAGGTGCTGATAATTATTTGCCTGCAAGCACTGATACTAATGAAAACCTTGGCCCCATTTTCATGCCACCGCAAGAAAGGATTCTCTTCTGTAGGCAGCATCTCATATTTTCGTAGAGCCTCATCTCAATTCATCTCCTCTTTCACAGATCGCAAATTTGAATTATCTTTGCCTCCTTGATGACTGTCTCTTCCAGTATTTTTTGATGGTGGTTTCCTTGATGTGATTCTTTTAAAGGAGTGAAATGAAATGTCATTGCAATTTCGGCATGAACTTATCAAGTCTAACATAATCCAAAATCTCCATCACTCAGTAGGTTTATTTTGACTGAAAGCCACCCATCGTCACTATCCGATGCTGTTGCCAAGGGGTTGCAGATAAAGGCGGTGGCTTCCACTTCTTACGGTCGTCTTCTTTTTTTATTTTTCTATTATTTTATTTTTTTTTGTTGTCAGCGAGCAAGCTTCTCGGTTCATGCTATTTTAATGCATTCTAGTAGTGGTTCACCGTCGGTGCGAGGTATGCCATATTCTTGTGGGTTTCAGCTAGCTTAAGGAATTCCTTATTAAAACTCTTTTTATCTTTATTATTTTTTAATTTTTTTTTACAGTCTTTTGTCACCTAGCCCTCACCGGGTCAGAGTAACCCCTATTTCAAGGGTGGGAGTGTTGAAGCCTCAAAAATCCATAAATAACGCAAATTACGCCAGATGAGCAAAAGAACGCAGTCTTACAAGTGAGGGAAATTAAAATTTAGGAAACCAGATGATGGAGAGAATTCCAACAGAACAGAGAGTGGAGTATAAAGTATATAAAAAGTAAGCACCGCAGCGAACGCCAGTCCTGGAGTTATA
The DNA here is from genome assembly GCA_015478945.1 of Trachelipus rathkii. NCBI lineage: Eukaryota > Metazoa > Arthropoda > Malacostraca > Isopoda > Trachelipodidae > Trachelipus > Trachelipus rathkii. The sequence goes on from JABUQX010005799.1 coordinate 3,446, forward strand.
CTAACATCATAACACAAAACTCATGTGCGCGACTAAACAAGCACCCCTTGTGACCACGATGTAGGCGCGTTAAAGGTTTGGTACGAGCGAGTGGATTAGATTACCCTTTCAGAAGCACTTGCCTCTCCAGTACCTATAGAAAAGAAAGGGATAAGCACCAACATCGCGCCGCGAAATATAAAAGGGTCAAGTAGAACAGTAAAGTACATAGGACAGTTTACTAAGTCTTTTATGGCTTTGACCCGACCCCTATCCAAAAGCCGGATGAAACCAGCGGCCCCGCCCCCACAGATATGAGAGGCTAGTACTCCTGCAAAAGGGCGGATGAGACCCGTTGTTTGTATAGGTGGAGTTAACTAGAAGAGGAAAAAAGTCCTCGCACTCCTAATAAACAGAACTCCCCAGTTTATTTTGAGGCCCCGAGCCTAGCATATCACTTGTGAGATTTGAGGTTTATCAAAACATTTTTTATTTGTGTTATGTTAAGGCCAAGGTATATTTATATATTATTATATAATATTATATGTTTATATTGTCAACAGGAGAACGAAGAGAACCGTCGAAAGAGAATAGAAAAGTTAAGTAGTTCTAAGACATTTTTTTGTTTATTGTAGAAGTTGGGTTTTTAAAGAATTAAATTTCATAAGGTTGAGACGTACGACACCTCACCCTGAAATTCCTATCCAGATCAGCGAGAATAGAATCGGAAAAGATTAAGAAACGAGATGCAATTCTAGAAGTAAAAGAGGGAGCAAATTGAAAATAAGTTGAAGATTGAAGGGTCAAGTCATTATGCATATGAGGTTGGATATGAAGTTAGATGTGCGTATTGTGATTCATCATTTGCTAATAGATAAGGAGATAAAACAGAACCCCTGAGGAAGCCCTAACTATTGGAATCAAGAAAGGATAAATGCCCGCCTCTGTCATCTCAAATAGCCCACATTGAAGCGATTTTTGAAAGTAAGCTTAGACATAAGTAAGCAAGCAAAGATAAGAAGGAAACCCAAAGGAGGGGAGCTTGAGAGCAGTGAACGCGTGCCATATACCCGGCAAAATGCTTTGAGATATGTCAAGCGGCCACCTACACAAGTCTTTACCGCGTATGTTTACCTAAGGGCTGAGGAAACCTATATAAAATCTGTTAAAATAAGAAGTATATGCCAGTAGAATCTCGAGCATCATACGAAAGCTCGTAACTGGTAATAATTCAGAAAAGTAAGGAAAGAGATTTACTAGAAATGATTAGCTAAGTAAGTGAGAAGTATTAAGATAGGGTTTAGCAAAGATCTTAGAAAAGATATAACCCAGTGAGAGCTTAGTAAGGGCTGATATAAGATTATAATTAAGGAGGATCAGAGCAGCATCATTTTATTCGGATATAGGTTGGACACATGCGCCGCCTTCCAACATCTGAGGAAAGTTATCTTAGTTATTTATGAGAGCATAGAGAATATAGTTGGACTCGAGATAATGTGGGGTCAGCAACGGAAAGCACACTTCTCAAATAACTCGGAGTGGTAATAGCTATTCACGGTATAGCCACCCGCCTTCT
>JABUQX010005799.1:20000-22500 GCA_015478945.1 Trachelipus rathkii
TTTCATCCCAACATATATCCTAAATATTTAAACTCAGACACTTATTCCAGTTTCTCACCATCCTACATAACTTCACACCGATGACTGTTCTCACTCATAACCATAGCCTTACTCCTCTCTACGTTTACTTTCAAACCACTCCTTTTACACACCCTGCCATATCCTCCTACCAATCCTCTCAAGCTCTCATCGGATTCGATACACAAAACCAAATCATCCGCACTTAATAGGTAGGGCACCCTCCACTCTCTTCCATTCTCCATCATTCTAACGCATTCCCCTGCCACTCCCACCTCTAATTCTTTCATAACCACAGCATACACAAATTGAATAACCAAGGAGACTTAATATATCCTTGCCTCACTCCGTTATTAATATTAAACCAATCCCTTTCAACTCCATTTATTCTTACACATGCTTCACTAACGTCATACATACTTTTGATACCATTCAGAAGCCTACCACTGACACTATATATCACTAACACTTGTCATAAAGCTTCTCTATTAATCCTATCATACGCCTGTATGCAAATCCATGAAACCTAAATACAATTTATATATATATATAATATATATATATATTATATATATATATTATATATATTATATATATATATATATATAATTATATATATATATATATATGGGCTGCACAATTTACTCAAATGAATATATTGTTTTTTTATTTATCTCGCCACAATTTAATATATTCAGTGGCGGCTTGCGACTCTGGTATATGGGTGAATATATTAAATTGGCGAGATAAATGAAAAAAAATAAAAACAATATATTTACCTTCCATTTACACTTGACTGCGTATATATATTATATTATATATAATATATATATATATATATATATATATATATATATATATATATATATATATATATATATTATATATACCTTCTAGCCCTAACCACCTCATCAGAGTGGTCAAACCTCACTAAGGTACCCAGCTGTCCCTTCCGGACTGCTCCACAGATCACTCTAGGCTGTGATTTCCCAGGTTGTTCTGGGGTGATAGTTAGAGAGACAGACTAGGAGGAAGTGATACACAGTTTCCGGGGCCTGGTTGCATTTTATGCAGATATTTGAGGTAGTTTGGTTAATGTTGAATCTATTTTTGTAGTATTGCAAGTTTGGGTGGTGACCGCATCTTAATTTGGCTAAAGATAACTGGGTGGATATTGGAAGTGAGATAAATTTGGGTGATATTTTTGGTGGGTGATCATTTATTATATTGTTTGGTTGTCAATTTCTTAAATATTGTTCCTGTTAGGTGGGGCAAAGTGGGAAATTTTTTTTTATTTGGTGGTATGAAGTGTTGTTTTTGTGGTGGTTGGATGTTACTTAAAACTTTTTTGGTATAATAAGGCTGTTGAAGATGGAGTTTGTTTTAGTCTGTGGTGAGTGGGGTTAGAGAGTGCAGTGTGACAGGGGTGTTGTGGTGTCTGTGTTTTAGCGTAAAATTGGGTGCCTATCATTTCTAGGTGTTTGTCTATAGGTAGTAATCTTTGTTTCATCGTGTAAGTGTTGCTGAGGTGTTGTAAGTGGTGCATCCTGTTTACAATTCTGATGTGCCTTGTTTTTGTGTTGTAATATATATATATATATATATATATTATATATATATTTATATATAATAATTATATATTATATATATTATATATTATATATATATATATATATATATATAAATTATATATATATATAATTATATATATATTAATATATATATAATAATATATATATATTATATATTATATATATAGAATATATATAATATATATATATATATATATATATAATATATAATATATAAATATAATTTAATATATAGACAATTTATATAATATATATATATATATAATATATTAATATTATATATATTATTATATATATATATATATATATACTATATATATATATATATATATATATTATTATATAGAGTATATATATATATATATAAGTAATATATATATATATATATATATATATATATATATATATATATATATATATATATATATATATATATATATATATATATATCCAAAAATTGCCTTTCTTCATTCACCCACCACTACCACCACCACCACCACCACCACCACTCATGAGAATTATGGACCTCTGATGGTTGGGTTATTACAGGCAGACTCTTATTCACGGTCTTTTTTTTATTAATTTGTGAAACATTTACTCTCTTCAAGCTAATTTCACCTTTGTTGAAAACAACCTTTTTACTTTTATATCTTATTTCATGTTCTGAACTGAAATTCAGGTATTTTAGAGTTTTAACAAAAAATCATAATCTATTGAATAGGTTCTCAAACTTTTTCCCGATAAGTAATCTTCAAAATTTTCTCACCATCGTCCCGAACCCATTTAACATGACATGAATATAGGGCAAATTCTCTTTGGCATTGATATGTACACCTTATATTTTTAATCTTTAAGTAAAATTTAAAAAATTTGGTTTAACCTAGCATGTT
>JABUQX010005799.1:35000-40000 GCA_015478945.1 Trachelipus rathkii
AATTTCTGAATGTTGGATACGTAAGAAGAATATTAATTTATATATATTAATATATATATATATATATATATACATGGGTGAGTCGGGAGTGAACGGATATATATATATATATATATATATATATATATATATATATATATAATATATATATATAATATTATTATATATATATTATATATATATATATATAAAGATTTATATATATTAGAAAATAAAAAATATATATATTATATATATATATATATATATAATAAAATTTATATATATATATATATATATCGGTAGATTTCAGCAGTTATTTTTTTAGTTTTATGTAGATATAGTACACAGGATAATAATGTAAAAAAAAATGTTCTTATCCGATTTACATTTGTTTTCATTTTATAGCGTAATGACAATTAAACCAAATTTCATACATTAACATTATCGTTATCATAGTGTTATTTTAATAAATGTTCGAAAATACCGCCATTGACCTCTAAACATTTTCGCCTTTGTCTACGAAGCTTATAAATGTTCGAAAACAAATGACAATCGGATCAGAAGATATGATTAATTGTACCTACTGCTAATGTGTCAGTGTATTATGACAGTGATTACATGTTCATTTTCGAGTGTGTACCATTAAAGTGTTACAAAATGCCGAACACCTATTCACATCTTGAATATGCAAATATGTTGTTTGTTTATGGTTTTTGCAATGGGAGTGCTACAGCTGCTGTTGAAGAATATCGTCAACGGTTTCCCCATCACAGACATCCTAATAAAAACGTATTTCTCAGAGTTTTCAACAAACTGTGCGAGACTGGAAAACTTCCCAGTGCTGATATAACATCCGAACGAGCTCCTCGCCAAGGTTTAGAAGAAGTAGAAGATATTCTTGATCTAGTAGAAGAAGATCCAACGACCAGCTCACGAAGAATTGCTACTCAATTGGACATTCCACAAAGAAGAGTAATAAACACACTTCACGAGCAAGGCTTATACCCATACCATGTTCAGAGAGTGCAACACCTACAACCGGAGGATTATGGTAAACGTATGGAATTTTGTCGGTGGATAAATAATAATCATCGTGTTGTATCGCGCATACTTTTCACGGATGAAGCAACATTTACCCGCGACGGCATTAATAACACTCGCAACAGTCATGTGTGGGCAGACGAAAATCCCTACGCAACAGTTGAGAGCAATTATCAACATAAGTTTTCGGTAAACGTGTGATGAGGTATGGTCGATGGTTATTTAATTGGCCCTTTCATATTTGAGAATCCCCTCACAGGAGACCACTATTTCGAATTTTTACAAAATGAATTACAAGGACTATTGGAGGATGTTCCTCTAAACATCAGAATGCATATGTGCTTTCAGCATGATGGAGCTCCCGCACATTTCGCTCGTCAGGTCAGGCAACATTTGGACGGATGGTTTCCAGAGCGTTGGATTGGTCGCGGTGGTCCAATTAGTTGGCCTCCAAGATCTCCAGACCTCACAGTACTAGATTATTGTTTATGGGGCGGGTTCAAAACTTACGTATACAGAGTAAAGTGGATAATTCAACGTATTCAAAATGTTGCAGGCGTTATTAAAGGCGAAGACATGAAACAATTCATGAGAGCAAACAGCCGCCCTCGTAACGAAGCACGTGAATGTTTAGAGCCAATGGCAGATTTTCAAAAATTATAAATAACACTATTGATAACCGAAATGTTCATGTATGAAATTTTGTATGTCATTACTCTATAAAATGAAAACAAAATGAAAATCGGATAAGAATATATGAGTTTTACAATTATTTATCCTGTGTTTACAATCCCGCTCCTGGCGGTTTGCTCCGTTCCTCCCGACTTTCACCTGTAAATATATATATTATATTTTATAATATAAATGTAAATATATATATGTTATTTTTTTATTTTTTTATAATATTAATATATATATATATATATATATATATATATATATATATTATATATATGTGTGCTGTGTGTGTGTGTGTGTATGTGTGTGTGTTGTGTGTGTGTGTGTGTGTGTGTGTGTGTGTGTGTGTGTTTGAAGATGTATTTGCATGTTGTAACAAAGATTAAGCAATGCGCAGTCTGGTATTCTACGAGTGATAACCTAATTTTCAGACTCGTATACTTCTTTCTATTTTAATTCTATTTCAACTTTATTAAATCTTTTTTTTAATTTCTTATTCTTGAATGTTCATCTTGGTAATCTTGTTCCTAATTCTTCTTCTTCTTCTTCTTCTTCTTCTTCTTCTTCTTCTTCTTCTTCTTCTTCTTCTTCTTCTTCTTCTTCTTCTTCTTCTTCTTCTTCTTCTTCTTCTTCTTCTTCTTCTCTTCTTCTTCTTCTTCTTTTTCTTCTTTCTTCTTCTTCTTCTTCTTCTTCTTCTTCTTCTTCTTCTTCTTCTTCTTCTTCTTCTTCTTCTTCTTCTTCTTCTTCTTCTTCTTCAGAGAGGTCTGAGCAACAAATGAAGATCATAATATTTGTTTGCATTTTGTAGGCAATTCAGTCGAGATTTCCTTTGGATATTTTAATGCATGAAGGATTAACGTTCATTTCTTTAATATATACTTCAAAAAAGTCTGCATTATATATATATATATATATATATATATATATATATATATATATATACATATATATTAGAGAGTATAAAATAACATGTATTTTTATATATAATATATATATATATATATATATATATATATATATATATATATATTTATTTATATATATATATATATATATATATATATATATATATATATATATATATATATATATATATATATATAAGTATATATATTATATTATATAAATAATATATATATATAGTATATATTATATATATATATATAATATATATATATATAATATATATACGGTACGCATGTATACAGTAAAGTAGATCTTCTCCGGGCATATCATCAGATCCCTATTCATATATAAGATATAGAAAAGACTGCCATTACGACCCCTTTTGGTCTTTTTGAGTTTGTTTCTATGCCTTTTGGTCTTCGTAATGCTGGAGCTACTTTCCAACGCTATATGGATTCAATATTTCGAGATATTCCTTTTGTTTTTGTATATCTGGATGACTTATTAATTTTCTCAGAGAATCAAGAACAACACAAAGAACATTTGCGTCAAATATTTCAAATTTTACATGATAACAACCTTCGTATTTCTGTTCCAAAGTGTTTATTTATGCAATCATCTCTAGACTTTTTAGGTTATCATATTTCTTCCCATGGCCTTAGTACACCTGATTCTAAGAAGTCTGAAATTTCCGCCTATCCTATGCCAACTGACTATTCTAGTCTTCGTCGTTTCCTTGGTATGGTGGGATATTACCGTCGTTTGATTCCTAATTTTGCTAATTTAGTTTTTCCACTTTCGGAATTGGCCAAACTTTGTCCTAACAAATCTAGTTCTCTTTCTTGGTCTCCGGAAGCCTCTAAAGCATTTCAGGAAATTAAAACTGCCATAGCTAACGCAGCAGCTCTCCAATTCTCTCATCCAGATGTCACTCATCTCCAACTGGTCACTGACGCTTCCCAAGTCGCCATCGGAGCTGCACTGCATCAGATGATTGATGGCGAACCAATACCAATTGATTTTTACAGCAAGAAATTGACTACCCAACAAAGAAAATATTCAGCTTTCGACAGAGAACTCTTAGCAGCATATTTTGCTGTTCTTCATTTTAAACACTTTTTAGAAGGTAGAGATGTCGTCTTGTGTACAGATCATAAACCCCTTGTCTCTGCTTTTTATAGCAGAAATCCAGCAAAGAGCGATCGCCAGCAAAGACATCTTTCTATCATTTTGGAATACGTCTCTTCAGCCTTATATATTAAAGGATCAGATAACGTGGTAGCTGATGCTTTATCACGCTCCATATCATCTACTTCCATCGATCCAGTTGATCTTCCTGCTATTGCACGATCACAAGCCACTGATGAAGAATTAACAAACTTACAAGCCAAGACTTCATGCTTTTCCACTTTATGACAATCTTCAAATTTGGTGCGAAACTACTACTCCTCATCCTCGTCCATTTCTTCCTAAGCAAAATCGTGAACAAGTTTTTCAAGATCTTCATGGCATGTCTCATCCAGGTGTCAAAGCTTCTCTTCGATTAGTGAAGACGCGCTACTTCTGGCCCAATATGGATAAAGATATTCGTATATGGACTCAATCTTGTCATCAATGTCAAAGTTCCAAGATTCAACGCCATACAAAGCAACCTGTTATTCCCCATTAGAAATTCCTTCCCAGCGTTTTGAAACCGTACATATTGACATTGTTGGACCTTTACCTTCAACCACCGCTATTCAAGAATCTTCAGCAACGTTTCGATATCTTCTCACTTGTATTGATAGAAACACAAGATGGATGGAAGCCTTTCCTCTTCAAAACACCACTGCAAAATCTGTCTCTTACGCTTTCTTACAGTGGATCTCTAGATTCGGCGTGCCTTTATATGTCATCACGGATCGCGGACCTCAGTTTGAAAGTGAATTTTTCTCAGAACTATCTTCCTTAATTGGTTTCCATCGACTTAGAACGTCATCTTACCATGCCCAAGCTAATGGAAAAATCGAAAGGTTTCACCGATCTTTGAAAGCAGCAATAATGGCTAGAAAGACTGATTGGTTACTCTCATTGCCCATCATCCTTTTTAGCCTTCGATGTATACCTAATGATTCAGGTTACTCTCCTTTTCAAGCTGTAATAGGAAAAACACCTTTATTACCCGCGGATCTCTTTCCTTCAAATCCTTCTTCAAAACAAGAATTTGAAGTCTTTATGAAAAAATTTATCGCTAGAATGAAAGAACTCGATTTCAGACAATCTCCACCTTTGCATACGTCACGCGATGTTTCTTTCATCCCTGAAGCTTTAAAAACATGTACACATGTATACGTACGCGTCGATCGCATCAAGAAGACGTTAGAAGCTCCTTACACCGGACCTTTTCTTGTGCT
>JABUQX010005799.1:57500-67520 GCA_015478945.1 Trachelipus rathkii
TGTCAACAGGGAGAGATGAGAGAACCGTCGAAAGAGAGGAAAAGTTGGAAGGTGCTTTAGAGAGGGAGATTTGTAGAACGTTGAGTTTTTAAAGAATTAAATTCACAAGGTTGAGACGACACCACCCGCAATTCTATCCAGATCTGCGAGAATAGAATCGGAAAGATTAAGACGAGAGGCAATCTAGAAGTAAAAGAAGGAGCAGAATTGAAATGAGTTTAAGAATGAAGGGTCGAGTCATCGGCATACGAGTGGATAGAGTTAGATGTGCAGGTGAGAAGATCATTAATGAAAAGTAGGAATAAAGAGGGAGATAAGAACAGAACCCTGAGGAACACACAACAATTGACAGAAAAACGAAGAAAAGAACGTCTGCCCCAGTCACACAACACGCCGATATTGAGAGCGATTGAGAAGAAAACTAGACAATAAGTAAGGCAAAGAAAGAAAGGAGGAAACCAAAGGAAGGGAGCCTGGAGAGCAGTGACACGTGCCATACACGGTCAAATGCTTTGGATATGTCCAAGCGCCACCACGGCAGTCTCCCCATAGTTCCTACAGGAGCGGAAAACCATACAATCAGTAAGATAGGAAAGTAAATCGCCAGTAGCCTCGAGCGCCGAAAGCGTACTGGCGATCGGAAAGAAGTGAATGAGATTCCAGATGATCTAAGAATGAGAGTTGATGAAGGGTTTCAAAGATCTTAGATAGAAATCATAGAATACAAGTGAGAGCTATAGGGCGATAGTTAAGAAAGTTCAGAGCTGCCTTTCTTTCTTCGGAATCGGTTGGAGTGGACATGTGCGTGGCTTCAACACACTGAGGGAAAGTGTTAGAATTGAGACATAGAGAATATAGTTGAACGACGGGTGGTGTCAGCACGTAAGCACATACTCCCTCAAAACACACGGGAGGAAATGCAACCGGGCCACCCGCCTTCCTACGTTCATAGATTTTCAGGCAGCCGCATGCACTGCGATTCAAAATGTAATCACAAGCAAATGGCATAGGACCGTAGTTAGGAGAGGAGGAGGAGGAAGGAATGCCAGACATCATTGCCAGGGTTGAGTTAGAGGAAAATAGGAAGGCCGAGGAGATTGGCCCTTTTCAGTTTGAGAATTTGCAACAGAACCATCCAGAACGAATAAGAGGAGGAAAGGCAGATTTACAGAAGTTATTTAGAGATGTTTTTGGCAAGAGGCCAGAAAAGATTTGTCGTAGGAGAAAACCAAGGAGGTTAAAAGCGCACTTTGTTTTGATGAAAACCCGCTTATGCTCGTCGAAGAGTATAACCGGCTGCAACGATTTCCTAGCAAGAATGAAAACATTAGCATGAGATGATAGGAGACACGAGAAATTTTCCACTCCCGATACGCAATGTCTCTAGCCTGAAACTGGCAGAGAACAAGTACGGATATCGTTAACCAATGGAATTATGAGAGTAGAAGATTTAGTGCGAAGAAGGAATGACACTGCTCATACCCATCAGTGATTAACAGCTCCCACCTTATCGGCAGAAGCCGAAAGCGCCACCAGAGTCAAAGCAGTCACTCCATTAAAGTTAGCGTAGAAGCAACGCAAGGCCACCCAATCGGCCCGATCAAAGATGCCAGAAAAAAACGGCGTAGTTCAGGATGGAGCTGTTGGAGAGACAGTATTAAAATTAAGAGATATAAGGTTGTGGTCAGATTTACCAATAGGAGCGAAGGTATTGTATTTATAGAGAGAAGGACTAGTGGGTGAAACATAGGTCAAGTGTGTTCAAGAATTGGTTTAGGACGATCGGCAAACGTGTGTGGGTTCCTTTAATTAGTTGCTCCAGATCATTGAGCTACTAAATTGATTCGGCCTCTCCCCACCTAACATCAGTATGAGAGGACCCCAACCATTCAGTGTTGTGTACATTGAAATCCCCTAAACAGAGGACCTTATATTAATATATATAATATATATATATATATATATAATATATATATATATATATATATAATATATATATAAGTATATAATATATATACTTATATATATATTATATATATATATATATATAATATATATATATATATAGAGAGAGAGAGAAGAAGAGAGGGAACAGAGGAAGAACAGACGAAGAGAAAGCCCGAAACTAGTAAAAATTTCTTGGAGTCCGCCACTGATATAATATAATATAATATATATAATATATATATATATATATATATATATATATATATTATATATATATAATAATATATATATAAATATATTATATATATATATATTATATATAATATTATATATATATATAAACATATGATGATATATATATATAGATATACTATATATATAATATATATATAATATTATATATTATATATATTATATATATATACTATATATATATATATAATATATATATGTATATACTATATATATATATATATATACATATATATATATATTATATTAATATATATTATATATATATATATATAATATTATATATATATATGGTGACATCCAGTTTTAAAACCACAAATATCTCAATCCATATCTCAAAAAACTACAACACGCTACCGGGAAAAAGGAATACATTGCTGAAATGCCTGTTCCAATTTTAGTGCGGAAAATGTAAATAAAAAAAAAAAAAAAAAAAAAAAAAAAAAAAAAAAATCTCAAATAACTAGCAATAGCTACAGCGAAAGGGAATACATTTTTGGAATCCTTTCCTGGTAAAATTTAGATAGGAAAATGTAAAAAAAAAAAAAAAAAAAATAGAAAAAAACTATTGTTAGAATAATTATAGTAAATTTAATTAGATATGCCTTTTAGAGACGCTTTTATTGTTCTCGTTAAACATAAATTAGACTTTCTATTAAATTTTGCTTTTTTTAACTAAAAAATACCCCAAGGTATACCGCACCGATGGCACGAGTCGGGGTCTCTCGGTTTCCGGGATAACTAGGGGGTAGGACCTAATTCCCGCCCCAAATTAGTACATTTTGTATCAACCCCCTTCCGGTAGAGGGTCTCCGAACCCGCCGCTCTTTGGTATTTTGGGTGTCCGCGGGGTTCCTCCGCCCCTCCCCTACGGGGTATGGAAAACGTCCCCCTGTGTTCCCCGTCGGCTCAAGCCCCCTACATTGCCGTGTAATACCTTTACCAAATAATATATATATAATAATATATTATATATATATATATATATATATATATATATATATTATATAATTATATATATAATATAAATGATAATATATATAATATATATATATAAATATATATTTATTTAATATATAATATATATATATATATATATATATATATATATAATATTATATATATATATAATAATATTATATAATATATATATATAATATATATATATATTATATAATAATATATATATAATATATATTATATAATATATATATAATATAGTATTATATATATATATATATATATACTACTGTCCCCTGCTCCTAAAAAAAAAAAAAAAACCCACCCAATAAACAATTTTTATTTTATTTTATTTTTTTTTATTTTTTTTTACATTTTCCTAACTAAAAATTTACAAGGATTCCCAAAAATGTATTTTTTTTCGCTGTAGCTATTGTAGTTTTTGAGATATATAGTATATAATATATAATATATATATATTATTTTTTTATATATATATATATATATATATATATATATATATATATTATAAAGAGTATATATATATTATTAATATATATAAATATATATATATATATATATATAATATTATATATATATATATTTTTTTACAGTTTCCGCAATAAAATTTTACCAGCAGGTTTCCAACAATGTATTCCTTTTCCCTACTAGCTAATTGTAGTTTTTTTTGAGATATGATTGAGATTATTTGTGGTTTTCCAAACTGGATATCACACATACACACACACACACACATATATATATTTATACTATATATTATATATAATACATATATATATATAATATATATTTATAATATATAATATGTTAATATAATATATAATTTATTATTATATATATTATATATAAATATATATTTATATATATATATAACAGAGCTGTGCGCGCCTATAATTTTTTTGAGTGCGCCTGCGCCTATGCGCCTATGCCGCCGGACCTAGTGCGCCTAGCGCCTATGCGCCTATATTTTTGTCACATCAGCGCCTATGAGCCTTTGCGCCTATGCGCCTTTGCGCCTACGACTTTTCGGCGGCCGGTGGATGTTCGCTAAATTTATTTGCAAAGTAAACTTTAGTGCGATAATAAAAGCATGCTTTTATAAGGAAAAAAAACACATTTATTAATTTTTGTAATTAAAACACCGTAAACTAATATCTACACGTCCTCTTCCTCCTCCATGTCCTTGTGGTCCATGTTTTCCCCCAGAAGGTTCAGCACGAGCGCTGCAGAAGTTGAAAATTTTCAGAGCCATAGTTGCCAATTTATTCGCAGTTAAGAACTACTGAACTAATTAATATATATATATTAACTATAGAGATGTTATATTATTTAATATATATATAGTATATTATTTTATGGTATATAGTATATAGTATATATATATATTATATATATAGTATATATATATATATAATATATATATATATATATAGTTATAATTTATATATATATATATATACTACACTATATATATATATTTATACTATATATAATAATATACTATATATATATATATATATAAATATATTTATATATTATATATATAATATATATATATATATACTAATTATATAATATATATATATATATATTATATTATATATATATATATATATATATTATATATATATAATGTATATATATATTATATATATATATTATATAAAAACGTTTTTCACTGGTTTTTTAGAAAGATAACAAGTTTTGCGCCAACGCTTCTAAGTTCTTTCTAACTTTTAAGGGTAAAAAAAAAATGCTTTGTTCCTGTTCATAGGCGCGGCTATAGGCGCAGAGAATTGGCTGTGAATTGGCTTTGATTAGTCCGCCTTTTTAAAAATTGTTGCGCCCATGCGCCTACTGAGCCTACGAATTGATAGTGCGCCATAGGCACATAGGCGCAACTCGGTGGCCAACGCCCCAGGCTCTGATATATAATATATATATATATATATATATATAATTATATATATATTATATATATATATATATATAATATATATATATATATATATATATAATATATATATATTATATATATTATGTAATGTACACATGTTACTCCAGCGAGAGATTTTTTCAAAAACATGAGAAAATGAGCATTTATGAAAGGGATTTTTTTAACCAATGAACATTACGAAAATAGTTTTATGTAAGCGTCGACGTGTTGGTTGTGTTATTAATATAATTATTTGTTACTCATTTACTTAACAATGAAATTTGAAGAGCTAAGAAAATTGTTATTAAATGAGAATTCTGTAAATAAATTTTCTGAAAGTTGCCTATCTAACTGTAACATATTATTTCAACGTAGCAAACTTAAATATGGTGACATTCTAGAAACAGTGTATTTATTTTCAAATTTTAATTCCCTTGTGCCTTCTTATTTTATACCGTTTTTACCGCAAAAAAATTTCTGGAGTAACATACGAATAAAATATATATTATATATACTATATATGATATATATATAATATATAATTAATATATATATATTATATATATATATATATTAATATATATATATGTATATATATATATAATGAATATATATATATTATATATATATAATTAGTATATATATATATATATATATCGTAGCGCAACTATATATTTTTCATTTTATCGTATGGAATAAAATTATTTGCAAAAAAACTTTAATTTTTTTTTATATCGAATTGTTGATAATCGTACAAAATTATCGATTATCGAAAAATATTAATGCAATCGATATATAAAAAATCGGAAAAATGCATCAATAGTAATATCCCTATAAAAACGAGGAAATTAGCCGTTTTTAAAAAATTTTGACAACGTCATTTTTTAATATTTTCAAGTTAAAATACATACATAAAACATACACGAACATCATTAAAAAAAAAAAAACTTCAAATAATTTTTTAAAAACATTTTTATAAATTGAATGTTTATAGTTTTAAACTTTTAATATAGTATTTATTTCCATGTTAAATAATTTATATTACTATTATATATATATATAATCATATATATTATATATATATATATATATATATATATATATATATATATATATATATATATATATAATATATATATATAATATATATAGAGAGAGAGAGAGAGAGAGAGAGCATCCAACAGAAATGGTATGGTAGCCATTCACAGTGCCGTATTCCAATGACGCCCCTAAACACTTCCCCTTTTTGTTCTTGTTCGTTCTTTGTTGTTAAGCTTTTCTTGTTTGCTGTTGTTGTTGCGAGAGGCAGACAGACAGACATGTAAGACAGCATCACACCATAATACACACACACACGGAAACTGTTCAACACGTTTACGCATGGCACACAAACCCACAACGACACACATGAGATCTAAGGAATGACGTCATATTTTAGTTTTTGTTCGTTGTTTGTTATACGTTTTGTTCGTTTGTTTACTGGTTTTTTTTGATTATTCGTGCATACACATACTGCTATATATATATATATCTATATATATATATTTATATATATATATAATATATATATATATATATATATAATATATTATATAATATATATATATATATATATTAAATAGTATATATATATATAGGGTTGGAAAAAAACCATGGTTTTAAAAAAAAAAAACAAAAACATTGGTTTTTTTTAAATAAACCAAATAAACCATGGTTTTTTTTGGGTTTTTGGGTTTTTATGTGCTATTTTGATGGTTTTAATGTGGTTTTTATTGGTTTTAATAAGATTTTCAGAACGCATTATCACAGCTACTGGAAAACTGTTATATATGTAATTCACACATGTGGCTAACACATAAATCAGAATTCCCATTAATATGTTTATTTTATATCTTTAAATTTCAAATAGTTTCTTATGAAAAGAATGACTTGTAAGTTATGCTTCCCTCAAGTTTTGTTAAAATAACTCTTCAGAGTAAAAAATAAGAGGGTATATTATAATATGTAAACTTTTCCTGAAAAAAAGGTTTTGTGTTAAAATAGTTTTGACCAAAAAAAAAAAAAAAGAAAAAAAAAAAAAACGATAAAGAAAATTTTATTTAAATTAACCATATAATGATATATACAAATGAATTCTTATTTACCTTTATATTTGAATACTAGGAATATATATATATATATATATATATGATATATACTTAATACTATATATATATATATATATATATATATATATAAGAGAGAGAGAAGAGAGAGATGAGAGGAGAAAGAGAGAGAGAGAGAGAGAAAGAGAGAGAATTCATACATTAAATGACGTCCGAAACATGAAAATTATAATCATTAAGAATTTTAATAGCCACAAAAACTAATTTCCCTGCTTTAGCTGGTTTCTGATCCTAGCTTCTCATAGTAGCTGTGCACAGAAGTACGAAACGTTGAAAAATAACCCTTCATAAACCAATAACGCAGTTAGAATTTGAACGTTGCTTCCCTGCAATATGCTTTATTGATTTTATATATGAACCCTCATCTCCATCTAATTTTTCTTTGAGAAATCTGTACCAAGATGAAGGAGTCACTGCTGACAACAGAGATTCATGACATAGATGACTTTTATAAATTGGGTGCTAATTTGCTCTTAATTTTATTCCACAAATATAAATTCCACTGCTTTTGAATATTCATCCTCTGGAAGTATACTATGGTCTGATATCTTGGGTTACAAAAAATATATTTGCCAATAGTGAGCCTTCTGTTACTGCCTGATGATACCTCCTTTTTACTTTTGCTATAAATCTTGTCTGTTGAGTGGTGGATTAAGCTGTTCTAGCTCCATATTTATATTTTTCCAAATATAAACATCATCACTTAGTTTACAGTCATTGCCTTCTAGCTTGGTTGATATGCTGTGGCCACACACTACACAAATGAGTTTTATTATAATACATCTTTTTGAAATGTGGCATCGATGGGTAGAAAAATGAAATCCTCAAGAGCTCGAAACAAGAATCATGTTTTTTAAAAACTTTGTTAAACTTTAACAAAAATATATATATATATATATTAATATAGTATATATATATATAATTAATATTATATATATATATATATATTATAATATTAATTATATATATTATATTATATATTATATAATATATATATATATATATATTATATCATATATTATATTATTATATAATATTATATATTAATTACACTATATATATATATATATATATATATATATATATTATAATATTATATTATATATTATATATATATATTAATATATATTATATATATATATATATATATATATAATAGTTATTATTATATATCATTCATTCTCACAATAATATAAAATCAGCAAAAAAAATTTATTGCCTTTCAGTTACTCTTCGATTGAAAAATTGAGAAAACCATATCAACATGCTAAAGAAAACCATTAAAAAATACAATTTTTTAAAAAATTTTATGGCATGGATTTTTTTTTTAATGGTTTTAAACATTGTTTTTTAGTGTGGTTAAACCACTGGTTTAAACCATGGTTTAAACCAAATGGTTTAAAACAATACATCCCTACCCGCTATAAATATATATATATATATATATATATAATAATATATAATATATATATATATAATATATATATATATATAATATTATATATTAATATTATATATATATATGGATAGGATATATATATATATATATATATAATATAATAATATTTATATTATATAAAAATTATTTTTAATATTATTTTTAATTTTAAATTAAATAATTAGTTTTTTAATCTTAAATATACATTGAACAAAAAATTGTTCGAAAAGACGGAAATAGAACCATCGTCTTTCGGAACGATTTTCGGTCGCTTTAGACGCACTGAGACCAGTCCTTACATCTTTCTTGAAGATAAGTTTTAGCTTATATTCGAGAGCTCCTGATGAGGAGAAAAGATAGAACGCTTATCGGGTCGGCCAATTTTTTTTTATCTTTCTTGTGCCGACCTTTTTGAACTTATATTTTTGTCTCTTTTCATTCTTCTAAGTTTACAATATATAATAATCGTCTTAGCAAGGCAGATGTCCCCTTTTATTATTATTATTATTAAATATGATTAATTATTATTATA
This sequence comes from Trachelipus rathkii, assembly GCA_015478945.1. NCBI lineage: Eukaryota > Metazoa > Arthropoda > Malacostraca > Isopoda > Trachelipodidae > Trachelipus > Trachelipus rathkii. The sequence continues at coordinate 66,752 of JABUQX010005799.1, forward strand.
TTAATTATTATGTATTACTTAAATTTATATTATATAATTATACTTATATATATATATATATATATTATATATATATATATATATATTATATATATATATATATATTATATATATATATATATATTATATATATATATACTATATATATATAAAACATTTAGAAACCTAGCAGAACAGAGTTAATTCGTAAATTAATAGGGTTTATTTCATTCATTTAAGTTTATTTAGGCATAGTACTTAATTGATATCATGGTAGCACTTCGCAAATTAATATTTTGACAAATCACTTTTATTAATTTATTAATAGACATTAAGAATTTATTTTATGTTTATGTACTGTTATATTTATCCGGCTCTAAGCCACAGGGCCGAGATATCAAAGATAAGCGTACCTCAGACGTCTAAAACTGACTTTGGAGGTCTCGCCCAAAAGCAACTTTATTATTTTTGGACAGCCTCAAATCCAAATTTCTTTGGCTGTGTTTTCCCCATACAAAATTTTGAAACGGTTCTTAAAATATTTACAATTAGACTACATAAAAACATTAACACAATAAAATATAAATTTCCGTTGAGCTCGTTTTATTTGTTTCACTGATTCAACAGATTATTCTATGTGAGATGTACATTAATTCGTTATAGTTACAGGTAGAGGCACAATACCCCTTACAGAAACACATGGTATTTCGCGGGAGTGGAGGGGGACTGCTTTAAGAGGGGGTAAAATAAAAGAAGTAGCACACCCTTCCTTTAATATTAGTTAAAACCA
>JABUQX010005800.1:0-2500 GCA_015478945.1 Trachelipus rathkii
ATATCTTGGTATTTATGTCATACATGCATTTCTGAAAATTTATGCTAGTTTATTTATAACTTATCTGTTAAGAGGAATTAAAAAGATAATCTACTATAAGTAACCTATTATTACTTATCATGACTTTCCTGGTATGTTGAACTCAGTTACGGGCCCCTCAAATTCTCTTATATATTGACTAGATTACTTAAATGTGATAAAATCAGTTTATTAAAGAGTTCCATACACTACTTCTCTAAGATGAAAATCCTCACCAATATTGCAGTTGCTTAATTGATTGCATTCATGTTATAAAAGTTGGCTCTTTTAAAAAATTGGTGTATTTGATCGAGTTTGTCCACGTAATGTGTAAATTGGTTAAGAATACCTATTAAACCACAAAAAATACGGTGCAGAGTAAGCGATACCCGTAGCTACCCAAGCAATACAGCATCTTAAGGATGAGAGGCGATTGTATTGACTTAATATGGATATATATAATTGAAGGACGAGTAAGAGTGAGGGATGTGGAATCACAAAAAGAGCATGAGTTCGAGGTTGTCGGTATAAAGCCTTTAGGATATGACTCATTTAAACTTTTCACCAATAAAAGGCAAAAGAGCGAGAATTGCGGTTCTTCAATTATAGATTATTATTAGACTGTAAAACTTGAAAGGAAGCTCTGTGAGATGTCACGCTAAACAATGACAAAACTGATTTGATACTGAACCGGAATGAGATGAACCCAATGCAAAGGAGGGACAATATAGGAATCTTGTGTATTACCAAGTAATAGTCACTGCACATCATTTAGAGCATGGGTAAACAGAATTAGTTTTAAAGAGAACAGTTAAATCCACAGGCTGTAACCTTGAGATTAGATTACTTTGTATCAATCAGAATTTTGGAGTATACAGGTAATGTGAGGAAACCAAATTGACATGCAATAATATTATATGGATGATCTAGAGGTGAGAAGAACTCTATATGACGGTTCTTTCATTTACCTAATTACATCAGCTACCATTGTTCGCTCTTGGGACCCTAAGACATCATCAATAGAGCTTATATATCCTCAACATCTTTATTTCTCATAATTTCAATGAAGCTCTAATTAAGCTACTGCGAACGAGGCAAATGTATATTACGTTGTGATCGGCATCAATGGGAGAGAGTTATTATGCCTTAATAGCTCAAAGTTCCATAGGAAGACTTCTTATGAGTGGATAGTTTACCTCGGCTTGAATACCTTCCTATACCCCCTCTGTGAGGGATTATGTTTTCATTCGCTTGCTTTCAAAAATCATGCCGTAAGATTTGTCACATAGTCATTTCCCTGCGAAGACCTGTTGTCCTATAGCCTACAGGAGCATCGCTAATTATGTAGACATGTTTCCTAACTCCTTGCTCTACCGTCGAGGGCTACATTACTGAAAAGAATATGGCTGGCCTTAAAGGATTTAATCTAAAGAAATGCTAGCAGGGTTTAAGACTGCATTAACCAAAAGTATGCGTATAAAACTCGCCACACTTTGATATTTGATTTAAATCTTGATATTTTGTACAATATGAATTTATGATTTTGAAGCAATTGTCTGATGCGATATCAAAAACTCTTATCTTGAGATTATACTGTGGTTCACGATAAGTAGGATCAAATTAGACTGTATCAGCATAGAAGCCATCTCTTAAACTATAAAGCAGATCCAATCAGAACAATATTAATCAATTCTAGTTGGAGGGAAATACAGTCTATCTTAGATCAACATCAATGCTCAATTAAGGATCCACACTCGATAAAATGAATGTTATCTATACATCATTGTGATATGCCACAGGAATCACCAATTTGTAAGATTTAATTTGTTTAAAGGTTAAATTAGAGCCCGGAAACACGATGACTTAATCTCGGCAGTGTGTATACTTAATGTTGATAAGATCTCAGTCAACCACATGTAATCAAAATGGAAAGTAATAAAAAAAGGAATGCCGAGAGAATAGGATAGAGGAGACACAAGACTGGTCCATATATACATCAAGAACAGTCTCTTTCAAAGTGCGGGTGCTAATACCTAAATAAGTTTTAATATCGTATTGAGTGCTTTGATGATTCTCTACAGATATATTGAGTTTGTCCAGCACTCTTTTAGAAAGGTAGGACCTCTGTGAGCCACAGTCGACTAGGCATCGAACTGAAGCCGAAACTTTACCTCTACCAATCCTTATAGTAATTGATGGCAACAAATATAAATTGTTGGTGCTTTGGCTAAAGCTAAGACAAGACATACATTTGTGAGGGTGGAACTTTTCCTTTGCTTACAAAGAGCTGTAATATGACTTCTTTTATTGCAAACTTGGCAACTAAAAGAAAGTTGCTCCTCAAGTCCAGGACAGTGATCTGCAGTATGCTTAGTACTTGAACATTTGGGGCGTGGGGAGGGGAGGGCGAGGAGGGGGGGGCGGGAGGCGGGAGGGCGGAGGAGGGGGGGGGGGAGAGAGGGGCGGGGGCGGGAGGGGGGAG
>JABUQX010005800.1:7500-15000 GCA_015478945.1 Trachelipus rathkii
TGTAGGGTAAAATTTTAACTCGTTAACGTTAATTCACAAATGTAACTCGTTAATAGTCCGTTACTTATTTTCGAAATTAACGAAAGCGTTAAAAGTTAACGAAAAATTAAACGAGTTAATTAACGGATTAACGCTTTAACGCGTTAAAGCCCACCTTTGTATATATATATATATATATATATAATATATATAATAGTATATGGATATATTAATATACTATATATATATATATATATATAATATATATATATTATATTTATATACTATATATATATATTATATATTATATATATATTATAGTATATATATATATATATATATATATATTATATATAATATATATATATATTATAATCTTTATATATATATAATATATATATATATATATATATATATATATATATATATATATTATTACGTTTGGGACGTAATCAAAGCTGAAGAAGGTTGTAAAACCAAAACTCGTTTTTGGGGGTCAAAATCTTGTACCATTCGAGGGCAAAGGTTACACTGAAGATTGTTGGAGCACTAAACATGTGTAAAATAGTCACTGATGCTCACAAAACAAATGTCAATATGATTTGGCGAATTATCTATGATGATTACACGTAATTTGGACGTTTTAGAGGAGAGGTTCCAAAATGCTTTTTCGAGGCGAAGATGGCGGGTGCGATTGACCAATAGCAAACCAGGTTTTGGTCACGGTGGAGGGAGGACGGCAATAATGAAAAAGAAGAAAGTGGAAGGTGACATGGCTCCCCTCCGAACAGCGGAGCGTCGAGAGGAATCAAGGGGAAAAGCGGACAACAGGGCGTAGAGTTCGTCCATAACGCGATGTGGAACGAGGTAGACAAGGCGGTAAGGTTTGAGTCGGAATAGGTTCCGGATTCGGAGGAGGAATCTGTATTGGAGCAGGAGGCGGAGATGTCTGCATTGGAGCAGGAGGCGGAGATGTCGTAGCGCGGGGCGCTGGAAAAGTAGCTGGCGAAGGGAGTGACAACAGTTGAAAGGATTGGCAGAAAGTTCAGGTTCGGCTTGGGAGAACAAGTTGATGTAATGTTGGAAGACACGGAATTGGCCGTCGTGCCTGCAGATGATGTGCCAGACGGGGCTGGTGAAGGAACTGATTGAGATGGTTGAGATGCATGTGGATGAAGCGGACTGACGAGCCGAAGCGAGTGAGTTGGCCGGAGCCGATGGTGAAGCGAGAATGCTGCGGAAGCATATGCGGTGGAGGCTGTTGAAGCGTTTGAGAGGCTGCTGAGGAGCGTTGTGAGGGCTGCTGAGGAGCCGTAAGCGATGCGTGAGCTGTGCGTTGAGCGACAGCCGGAGCTGGAGGCGGAGCGTGAGCTGTGCGTTGAGCGACAGCCGGAGCTGGAGATGAGGCCGGAGGCGGTGGATTTATCGTATACACATAATGTTGTTAGGCGGAATTGAAGGTGCAGTTGAGACGCAGGTTTGTCCATTTAGATCGATTTTTTATATATATTGCTTGTTTACGTTAGGTGTTTCCCTGTCTGGAGCAGGCTGTTGCGATATGACATTGATGTTATCGGTGTTTGCAGCGTCAGGAGGGGACATAATTATAATTATTAATAATGTAAAATTGTAAAAAAAATAAAAATATTTTTGAAGAAATATGCGAAATAAATGAGCTAAAAAATTCAACTTACATACACTAAATATAAGGAATATAGTGGTCAGAGACCAAAAACGAATAATTTTTTTGACAAGTAGGTATATAAATGGTAACAATAATATATAGTAGGCCGCTTTTACGGGCCAAAATGGTTTAAAAATGATAGGTTGAAAATGGTAATTTGGGCCGGAAATCGCCCTGATATTATTTAAAAAAAATTTTTTTTTAAAAATATGTTATAAATAAGTTTCCGCTTCAGGATGTGGATGCTGTGGATCCTGTTGAGATGAGAGAGGGTTCGGGAAGTATTTGTAGTAAATGCCGGGATAGACGGACGGCAAAAATCCAGGGATTCACAATATTAGTTGAGACGTTAATCAAGCTGAAGAAGGTTGTAAAACCAAAAACTCGTTTTGGGGTAAAAATCTTGTACATTCGAGGCAAAGGTTAGCACTGAAGATTGTTGGAGAAGACTAAACAATGTGTAAAAATAGTCCTGATTGCTCACAACAAATGTTCCATATGTTTGGCGAATTATATATGATGATTACAACGTAATTTTGGACGTTTTAGGAGGAGAGGTCCAAAATGCTTTTTTGAGCGAAGATGGCGGGCTCGATACCAATAGCAACAGATTTTGGTCACGTGAGAGGGAGGACGGCAATAATGAAAAAGAAGAAAGTGGAAGGTGACAATATATATATAGGACCTTTTTTACTTCATCACGACATTTATTATTTTCTGACAAATGAATGCATTCGAACAAAAAATTCAGCTTTAACCTAAATTAAAAAATAAGAAATATTCTTACGAAATAAATATCTTCAATTTATTGTGAAGTACAAAAAAGTTACAAATTTAAGAAAAACAATTCTTTTGAACATTTATTGAGAGAGAAAAAATACCTTATAATAATTATTAAATAGTAGTTAAAATTAAATTGTTTTAAATTCAGATATACATTTTAATATACTTTTAAATAAATCCTGACCTTGAAATTGTCTTTTCCAAACAAATTCGCATATATATATATATATATATATATATATATATATATATATATATAATATATATATATATATATATATATATATATAATATATATTATATATATATATATATATATATATATATATATTATATATGTATATATATATATTATATATATATATATATATATATATATATATATATATATATATATATATTATATATATATATATATATTATATATATATATATATATATATATATATATATATATATATATATATATATATATTATATTGTTGGTGCCTATTAGGCATATGGAAAGTGAGATTCCGAGCTCCGCAGAACTCGTCGGATAGATCTTGAAATTAATTAGTTTAAATACGAATTTTATTTGAATATATTTTGGATAAGTTTTTTATTTTGAAAATATTTTAAGAAGAATTTTATTTTGGAAAATAAAATTGTCTCGTGGGAAGAAAGTCTCACAAGGTGACTTCACACCTGATATCCTAGTTACAGTGAAAAAGCATAAATAGAAGGTAATTGATTATTACCTGGTTCTCTCTGGAATTCTACCTTTGGTTCTATCATTGGAATACGATTCAACGTGTGGATTCTATCAGTAATTGAGTACATCTTCATTGAGGACTTATCTCTTGTTTTACGATAATTGAAGAGACCTGATTCAAGAAAGCTCTGCTACAATAGCGAGTCATTATAAGAATACAGGCTAGATTATTATTGGATCGTTTAGAAGACAATTGAGGAATATTGTTCTTGAGAAGAGATTACGAAAGTCTTGTGAGTACTCAGAGGGAAATACTATAGAAAGAATTGGATAGTAACCAGAGAGGGACTTGAAGGAAGTTATTGAAAAGAAAGTCATATTTATATTGAGAAGTTGTCATACGACATTGAGAGCGACTTTCTACTGAATTCAGAAACTAATACATATTGTAAAGGATTTACCTTATAGAGGAAAGGACTACTAATAGTCTGTGAAGTCCATCTGTGACTTGGAAGTATTCTGGAATTCTGAAGATCTTGTGATTATTCACTGTACTTCGTGTCTGAAGTGAAAGATTACGTTGTGAAATCATACCCTAGACAAATTTGGTTAATTTTATTTTGTGTTTTGAATAAATGAACTTCGGGAATTGTCACGTTATTTATTGACATCTGTCCCATCTTGTGACAATAAATTGGAGGCTCTGTCCAATATATATATATATATATATAGTATATATATTATATATACATATATATATATTATTATGGGTCAGCCTCTAGAGAGCCACAATCCATATCTTAAAACCTACAACAGCTACCGGGAAAAGGAATACATTGCTGGGATGCTGGTCAATTTTTGTGCGGGAAAATGTAAAAAAAAAAAAAAAAAAAAAAAAAAAAAAAAAAAAAATCAAAAACTAAAATAGCTACAGGGAAAGGAATACATTTTTGGAATCATAATTTTACATAAGAAAATGTAAAAAAACAAAAAAAAACAATTATTGTTAATAAATTATTAGTAATAATGATTAGAAAAGTCTATTTAGAGACCTTTAATTGGTTACTCGTTAAAATAATAGACTTTCTATAAATTTTGTTTTTTTTTAACTAAAGAAAACCCCAAGGGTATACCGGCACCGGGGATGGCAGGAGTGGGGTCCTCTCGCTTCCGGGGAACTACAGGGTAGGAAGACTAATTCCCCCCTCCGGGGAGGGTCTCCGGAAACCCCCCATTCTTTGGTATTTGGGTGTCGCGGGGGTTCCTCCGCCGCTCCCCTACGGGGTATGGAAAACGTCCCCCCCTGTGTTCCCCGTCGGCTCGAGCCCCCCCCTACATTGCCTTGTAATACTTTTACAACTTTATATATATATATATATATATATATATATATATATTATATATATATATATATATATATATTATTATAATATATATATATATATATATATATATATTATACTATATTAAATCCCCCCAAAAAAGAAATAGCCAATTTTTATGTTTAATTTTTTTTTTTTTTTTACATTTTTCCTAACTAAAATTTTACAAGGATTCCAAAAATGTTAATTTCTCTTCCGCTGTCCGCTATTGTAAGTTTGCGAGAAATGAATTGTTCTTTTTTTTTTTTTTTTTTTAGCAGTTTCCGTCGGTAAAATTTTGGCCAGGATTCCACAATGTTATTTTTTCCCTGTAGCTATTGTAGTTTTTTGAGATATGGATTGGATTGTGGCTCTTCTATATAATATATATATATATATATATATATAATATATTATATATAATTAATATATATATATATATATATATATATATATATATAGTATATCTATATATATATATATTATATATATATATATATAATATATATATATATATATATATATATATTATATATATATATATGCATTTTTAGCTCACATACTAAAATTTAAAAAAATAACTTGTCGGCGAAATCATAAATTCCTTTCATTAAAAATAAAATGTGACGAAATAAAAAAAGGGCCTATATATATATATATATTATATATATATAATTATATATATATATATATATATATATATATATATATATATAATATAATATATATATATAATATATATATAATTATATATATATATATATATTATATTATATATATATATTAGTGATGGGGACGATTATCGATCGGCATCGGAATCGGGCTGGTTTTCAGGGAATCGGAAATCGTCCGGAATCGGGCAAAATTGTAGCCCGATTCTTTGACGATCTTTGGTATACAATCTGAAATAATTTTATTCGACTTTATGATATTTCAGAAGATAATATTTCGAAAAGTCTGCCGTATTGATTTCAATTTCAGTTCCTTCTTAATTCTAAATTTAATTAGAAAACTGGATTGAGCGGGCATCTTTAACGTGAAGCCTAAATATCATGTTAGGATTTTCAGACAGTCCTTGGTGAGGCAAGACATTTTGGGCAATGTTTCGTTAGTCATGTTATGTAATATGTTTTGATAATTATATACCCGTGAACTCTTAAGTGAGCAGTGAAATATTTGCCTTATAGGCTTGTAATAATTGGAGCTATTGAATATAAATGCTATCCTTCGAGTTCCACCTTTTCAAGTATCTCACACAGCATCTAATATAAGTGATTGTCTTCAAAATGGTATGGAAGAATTCAATATTCGCTGCTAATAAAAATTCATGTTATAGTAAGGGATAACGCACCTAATATGGCTGCAGGAGTTACACAAGCAGGATTCCAGGAATTACCTTGCTTTCTACACTCTTTGACACTAGTTCTCAATGATGCCATATTTGAACAAAGAGACGAGAAAAAAAATATTTCCATATGCAAACAAATCGTTGGTCAATTTATTCACTCGCCTCAAGCTATTGCCAAGTATGAAGAATATCAAACTAGATTTAATTTACCACAGCACAGATTTATTCAGGATGTACAAACCAGATGTAATAGCCAGTATCATATGCTTTCAAAAAATTTTGAACAAAAGACGGCCTCTTTCATATGCAGTGATATTTCAAAACCCTGCATGCTTAAAATAAGCCGGAAAGTTCTTGAAAAATTGCTAAAAATACTTAAAAATTTTGTTAATTGTACAAATTTATTGAGCCACAAGGATTCAATGTCATCGGCAATAATCCCAAGTATGAAAGTGATTTCCAGTTTTTTTGAAAAGAATCAGCATGGAAAAATTCAGTAAAAAATAGATTCAGCATTTACTTTACTGATTAAGAATCTTGTGCTTGCTACTTATCTTGATCCACGCTTTAAAACTACATTCCTTGAGGATGAATATAACAATAAAAAAGTGGAAGATATTCTTAAGATATGTGTTATATGTTGTTAAGGATGTGCGAAGATATATGTTGTATAAAGGAAAGGAAAACAGTTTCCACAACTTTAAACCAATCTTCAGATTCTTCTCATTTATCGACAGAATAGGGCGAAAAAAGTGATACTGAAGATAATAGTTTTAACTTCAGCTTTGAAAGCTGTTTTCGGAATTTAAAGAGAAAAAGACTTTAAAAACAGCAAAGAAACTCATTCCTAAGGAGAAAGACACATATAATTGAAAAAACTGAAGATGCTATAAAAGTAGAAATCGACCAATATAAAAATATGAAACTCATTATAAATTCAGAAACTCCTGTCACGATGGTGGTCATCGAATAAGGTACTTTTCAGCATTTGGGTGTCCTTGCTAGAAAATATTTAAGCTCGCCCCCCTTTTCCGTGGAAAGTGAAAGACTCTTCAGAATTGGAGGATCAATTTATTCTCCTAAAAAAATCGATGCACTCAGAAACGGGAAATATGTTAATCTTTGCACTACAAATTTAAAAGAGTCATGCTTTGGACTACCAAATAAATAATATAATTTTGGCTTCAAGATCTTACTTTTAGTAAAATTAATGAAGGATTTTTTTTTTAAAAGACAGAATGAAAAATTTTTTCCTTTATTGTAAGATTTTTAAATATTCCTATTATTTTTCAGTGGTTAAATAAATAAAGGTAATAAACTAATTATTTCTTTAGCAAAGATAAAAATATAAGAGAATTCTATAACATTAATTTTTAAGGTTTTAAATATCTAAAATTAGTTAATTTAGCAAAATTAGGCATATATATATATTATAATTATATATATATATATATTATATATATATATTATATATATATATATATATATATATTTTTTTTTTTTTTTTTAAGACGATAACACCCGTCGCTTCACGGAGCCAGAGCCCTAATCAAGGAGAAGGTGGTACTTCGTGTAACGTCGAGCAGACGGAGCCAAGCCAAGGAGAGAATGCTCACATTTCTCCCCACGCCGACAGTTGCGAACGCTGGGA
>JABUQX010005800.1:20000-22500 GCA_015478945.1 Trachelipus rathkii
TAATATATATATATATAATATATATATATATATTATATATAATATATATATTATATATATAATATCATAATAATTATATATATATTATATATATATTATAATTGAAAAATTGTTTCCTCGAGCTCTTTGACAGTTAAGACCATTATGTAAAATGATATTATATTGAAAAGGTTTGAAAAAAATCGAGAACCGTAATTGATTTGCATTTGATCTTTTTGAAATGCAGGAGAAATTTAAATTATTCCGATATTAAAAAAAAAAAATTAAATTTAAAAAAAAAAGGCTTAGGAATAACAAATGAAAAGTGAAAGTTTTTTTTTTTTTTTTTTCCATTTTTAATGACTTTAGCATGTTGATATTAAATTTGAACTGTGTGTGTTAACCTCTCCAAGCAATGATTCTTTAGTGCGCATTGTGTTGTTTAATATTTATGAGAGATTTAAAAGTTTTTATTGCGTATTTGTACTAGTATTGATGGAAGTAACAATCTCATTGCGAATGGAGTTAAAAGGATCGAATTTATTTATTTACTCTTAATTTAAGCTACGATTTTCGACGATTTATATTTGCTTGGTTTAGAGAAAAGAGCATACTTTAAAAGTGAAAGGAATGATGATTTTACAAAGCACCAGAAAAGGGGTTCGTGTCAGTTACAGCAAAGCAAACCGATTTTCATGAAGAGTACATGAAATGTTCAAAGGAAGTGAGAAGAAGAGAGAAGAGAAAAGAAGAGAGAAGAAAGAAGAGAAAAGAAGAGAGAAGAAGGGAAAGAAGAAGAAGAAGAAGAAGAAGAAGAAGAACTACATAACCGACTAGCAAAGACTTTACAGTCCACTCAAGGCTAGTCTGTTAAGTATTTTTGTTTATTTAATTTGTTGGATGTATCAACTGTTCTAGAGAAAATCTGTTGTGTATGTTGAAATAAGTATATTATTTTACCTATTTCAATGTAACATACGAGTTTGATCACTTAGAGCAGATCTGCTTGTAAGCAACAAACATCAAAGTCTGTTAAGTATTCTTGTTTATTTATTGTGTTGAATATGTCCATTGTCAATGTGACATATGAGTTTGCTCACTCAGAACAGTTTCTGTTTCTAAGCAACAAACATCAGTAGTGCAAAAGGCAGGTGTGAAATTTTGTTTGATTAGTTTCCTACTCAGTGTGATCGATTAGATCACCGTCTTAGAACAGATATGTTCTATGCGGAGAACATCAAAGCTATTTATTAGTTATTCATTACAGTTATGAGTTTGCTCACTCAGAACAGTTTCTGTTTCTAAGCAACAAAGATCATAGTTGCGACAGGTGGGTTAAATTTTGTTTTGGATCGTAGTATCCCAACCCCAGTGCTATAATCAAATTGAACTCTTTAGAAACAATATGTTCTAGGGCGAACATCCAAATCTATTTATTTACAGTTGTTTATTACAGTTATTCATTACAGTTATTCATTACAGTTATGAGTTTGCTCACTCAGAACAGAAATGTTTCTAAGCATCAACCAGCATAGGTTCTACAAGTGCAAAGAAATTTGGTTTGTGGTTATTTTCCCTACTCAGTGTGATCTATAAGATCACCATCTTAGAACGGATATGTTCTAAGCGCTGAACATCAAAACTGTTATATAAGTTCGCGCTCAAAGTCTTTTTAAAATGTACTTTTAACATTACCAAATAATCTCAATAGTTTCTTTGAGTTTACTTTATCTAGGTCACGTCTAATTCTATCGTTTTAATAAAATAAGATTCGAGTTGAAATGAAGTTCAAAGACAATTTCCTTAAGGTATTTATCCAACTTTTCTTGAATAAATCGATGTTGCCGCTGTTCACTATTTCATAAGAGAGCTGTTCCACTTCTCAATTACATCGTAAGTGAAGAAATTCTTAGCAATATTGGTTTGAAATCGTTTATGACAAAGTTTATGCCCGTTACTCAGTGTTACATCATTAAAATCATATCTAAAGAATTGTCTGTAATCGACATTATCCAATTTACTTAGTATTTTGAAAACTTCTTTTAATTTTCCTCTCAGTCTTCTTGTTTCTAAAGAATGTATATCTAATTCACGTAGTCGTTGCTCGAATGACTTACCTCTCAATTCTGGTATTAATTTGGTTGCTCTTCTTCGAATTCTCTCAATTTTTTCTGTCCTTTTTGAGGTATGGACTCCAAAACTGCACTGCGTATTCCAGATGAGGTCTAACTAGAGTTCTATAGATAGGAACTATTATGCTTTTAGATTTATATTCGAAGTTTCAGGCAATAAAGCCTAGAGCTTTATTTGCTTTCTTAACAGCTTCAGCACATTCTTTCGCAAATTTTAAATCCTTATTAATTAACATCCCTAGATCCTTTTCCTCACTGACAACTGTTGATAACTTGAGTCATCTATTTTGTTAATCAATTCATGTCCTACTTCCAAAAATGTATAACTCCAACATTTATCGGTATTAAATTTCGTATGCCACGTTTTTGACCAATTTACAATCTTATTC
>JABUQX010005800.1:25000-35000 GCA_015478945.1 Trachelipus rathkii
AATTAATCATCAAACCCCCAGTAACGACTTTCGTCGCTGTCAGGGGACCCTTTCTTGAAAGGTCCTTGGAAACAAGGCTAACGGCCTAAGTCGCTGGCTGGCCAGGCCGATCGCGGACGCCGCGATAATTCCCATTTGTAGCAAAGCACATCACAAATGTACTCATTAACGTCTGAGTGGGACGAAGCTAGAGTTAGCAGAGAATAAGCTCACATTCTCTCGCTCCAACCCATATCTCGAACCTGGGCCCCCTCGCTTGCTAAGCGAGTTATATATATATTATATATATATATATTATTATATATATATAATATATATATATATTAATATATATATATATATATATATATATTATGATAGATGATTATATTATATAGTAGTAAGGGGTGGACAACCTCCGCTAAAACTGAAAACCGGAAGTTGCAACCGGAAGTTGCTCATGTTGCAAAGCAACATTTTGCAACATCCGGTTTTTCAAGCTTGACGTGTCAAGGTTAGGGTTTTTAAGGTCGGTGAAACCGAATTTAAGGTCTGGAAGACCGACTTCAGAGGTTTTAAGCCTGAACTCAAGGGATTTACCCCCCCAAAAGGGGGCTTAGCCCCCAAAAAGTTTTTTTTGATTAATAGAAGGTTTTAAAAATAATCGAGAGATCATTTTTGATGGTTTCAATCGATTTATCGATGTTTTTTACCCCTATATGATGTTTAAATTCGTCTGTTCTACGTGCTCTGGTTGACTGAAAAATATAATCGAAAGAAAATTATTAATAACATTCATTCGATATATCGCTGTAGTTACAGTGTAATATTGGAGGGGACTGGAATCCTGGAAATCCTGGAATCCTGAAAGGATTCCAGGAACCTGGAAACTGGAAAGTAACTTCCTGGAAACTGAAAAAAAAAAATAAAAAAAAAATTAAAAAAAAAAAAAAAAAAAAAAAATTAAAAAAAAAAAAAAAAAATAAAATTAAAATAAAATTAAAATAAAAAAAAATAAAAATAAAATAAAAACTTTAATATAAAAAAAATATATATTTTAATAATAAATAATAAATAATAAAGTTTGCGTGAAGCATCTCATATTTTCCGGTTCCTGGCTTTGCCGCCGCAGACTCCCGTCTTGCCTGGAATCGAACGGTTGCCGGACGAGTGCACCCCTTCGGAGGAAGGGGGGCTGCGTCCTTCCAGTAGAAGGATCTTAGAAGGATAAAATTTGCATAATGTATAGAAGAAGAAGAAGAAAATGCGCAGGGAGTGCATAAGAGAAGATGGAAAGGAGGAAAGAAGGAGGAATGAGGGAAGGAGGAAGAAGGAGGAAGGAGCAAGAAGGAAGAATGGACGAATGAGGAAGGAGGAACGAGAAAAGGAGGAAGAATGGTGTTTGGAACCCCCTGGAGGAGGTCCCCAACTGAAATAAAAGAAGTTTAAATTGCACGGATGCATAATAGAGATGGAGGAAAGGAGGAAGTACAAAGTTGTACAGGCACGGTGGCTAAGCGGTGCTGGAGCCCCGGTGCGGTGCTGATTAGTAAACATTCGTTTAGTCTCAGACTGACATTTTCTATTTACAAAATCTCGTTTTCTTTTATAAACGTCAACTAAAAAATATTGTTTGCTATTTTATTTTATAAGTTTCATATTACATTTATTCTTTATGTTTTTAATTTTGCTTTCAATTTAAATTTTTAATACTTTTTAGAATTTTATTTCTTTTTCTTTTTCTAGAGAATTTTATGCTTTTCATGTCTATAACGTAAAAATTGCATTTTTAATACCAAAGCAGTAAATCAGTGAAATCAGCTTAATTCAAACTGCCCTCCAGCCACCCTCATACCCATCTATGATCTATTATTTCATTGATCTATTGATCTATTGATCTATTGATTCAAGTCATATTTATTAAAATGTTATGTTTGCATACTCTTTAAAGCCAGTAAATCAGTTCAAAAATTCAGTTTAATCAACTGCCCTCCTGCCCTTCGCATGATCGTACATAGTGACTATTATCATCTAGTCTATTGAGGGTAAGTCATATTTTTATTAAAAATTGTTGTTTTGCATACCTAAAGCAGTAAATCAGATAAATCAGTTAATCAAACTACCATCCAGCACACTCCTACCTTTCCATGATCTATTGACTATTGATCTATTGATCTATTGATTCAAGTCAATATTTTATTTAAAATTGTTATGTTTTGCATACTCTAAAGCAGTAAATCAGTAAATCAGTTAAGCAAACCACCCACCCAGCCACACTCCTACCTTTCCATGATCTATTGATCCATTGATCTATTGATCTAGTTGATTCATGTCATATTTTGTATAACATAACACAAACAAACTTTTGTGTGTGTTTTTTTTTTTCTTAAACATTTTGTTTTTTTAACTAAAATTTATTCTTTTAGTTTATAACTTATTTTTTTTTTTGCAGTTTTGTTAGCATACCCTAAAGCTATGTGGAAACCAGTAAATCAGAAAGCAGTAAAAGCAGTAAATCAGTAAAGGCAGTAAATCAGTAAATCAGTAAATCAGTAAGATCAGACCCTACCCTAAAGCAGTAAATTCAGTAAATCAGTAATCAAACTACCCTCCTATCCTTCCATGAATCTATTGGATCTATTGATCTATTTGATCTATTGATCGTATTGATTCAAGTCATATTTGTATAACATATCTCAAAAACTTTTTTTATTTTGTTTGGTTTCTTTAAACAATTTTCTTTTACTAAAAAATTTATTCTTTTTATGTTATAACTGAAAAATTTTGCATTTTTACATACCCTAAAACAGTAAAGCAGTTGAATCAGTTAATCAACCACCTACCTCTATCCTCCTACCATCCGATGATCTATTGGATCTATTGATCTATTGATCTATTGATTATTATTCTGTCATATTTTGCTCTATAACATAAAAATAAATTCTTTCCTGTAGTTGTTGTTGTTGAAATGTCGCGTTTGTGTGCATTGTTGCAGTTGGCTGATGGGTTGTTGTTGTTTTGTTGTTGAGATGTTAGATGATACATGTTGTTTTATGTTGTTGTATGTTGTTTTGTTGTTGTTGTTGTGTTGTTCGTTGTTTGTTGTGTTGTTGCGTTGTTGTCGTTATTGATGTTAAATATATCAAACGTTCAAGTTAAATGGAAAATATACAACACTTTTTCAGACATATCTCTAAAATATTAATGTTAATTTACATTAACATTGTAATATTGAAAACTAAACAAAAATATATCTCATCCTAGCCTAACTAACATACAGCATTCATTAACAAGATAACTAAAATTAGAAGTTTCAACTTACCAGTAGAAGTCAGCATAGCAATCTCAAATCTTTACTATACACAACCTCACAAAATATTATTATTTATTATTATTATATTATTATTATTATTATTATTATATTATTATTATTATTAGTTATATTATTATTCCACATAGATCTCACCAACCGCAATAACGCGTGCGATCACTTTGCCTCCAGGTCCACAACTAGAACATTGTTAGGTAAATTGCTCTCTACCACACCTAAAACATTACGTAATCTTGTGTACGCTCAAGGGTAACCAATCAGAGAACTGTATTTTGCTATGCCATCACGGGCAGCCAATGAAATTCGGAATGACTCATTAATCCTAATATCTTTTGACACATGAGAAGGGGTAAATGAGATTTATTACTTTGTTCCCAATATCTTTTGACACATGAGAAGGGTAAATAGATTTATTACTTTGTCCCCATTTTGTCCTTACTTAACATATGTTTTTATCTTAAACAGTAGTTTTATTATTATTATTATTATTATTATAATTAGAAGGGTAAATAAATTTATTACTTTGTTCCATTTTGTCCTTACTTAACATATGTTTTATCTTAAACAGTAGTTTTATTTATATTATTTTTATTATTATTATTATTATTATTATATTATTATTATTATATTATTATTATTATTATATTATGATTATTATTATTATATATTATTATTATTAGTTTATTATGTTATATTAAAGATTATTCAATCACATAACCAAATCTAAGCATACCATACACACACACCACCACACACCTAACGACAACAACACACCACACACACACAATAATTATAGACACTTTACTTAATACATTAGCCTGGCAATCATCGTACTAACTTACGATCCACATGACTGCTATTTCTATAATGTCAAGCAGATGTGTAACATTTCTAAGACGTCGTTGTGACAACCATTTACATTTTTCACATGTTAAATATAAATATTCAATTTGTTATGTATTTTCTTTTATTTCTATATTCTTTACATTTATATTTTGTTTAAAAGTTTTTTGGGTGGTTTGATTAACTGATTTACTGATTTATTGCTTTAAGGTAAAGTTAGTTTTGGGTGGTTTGATTAACTGATTTACTGATTTACTGCTTTAAGGTATGTAAAAATGCATTTTTTTTAAGTTATAAACATAAAATGAAATCAAATTTTAGTTAAAACAAAAATGTTTAAAGAAACAATACAAAAATAAATAAAAATTTTGTGTTAGTTATACAAAATATGACGAAATCAATAAAACATGACAATAATCAATAGATCAATAGATCATGTAAGGGTAGGAAAGGTGGCTGGAAGGCAAGTATGATTTACTATTACTGCTTTACTGATTTTAAGGATGGTAAAATGCAAATTTTTGTTATAAACATAAAATGAATATAAATTTAGTTTAAACAAAAATGTTTAAAAACAAAACAAAAATAAATAAAAGTTTTTGTGTTATGTTATACAAAATATGACTTGAATCAATAGATCAATAGATCATGGAATGGTAGGAAGGTGGCTGGAAGGCAGTTTGATTTACTGATTTACTGCTTTACTGATTAAGGGAAAATGGCAAAATTTTTTTTTAAGTTATAAACATAAAATTAAAATAAATTTTAGTAAAACAAAATGTTTAAAGCTAAACAAAAAAAAAATAAATAAAGTTTTAAAAATATATAGATTATTTTAAATAAATTAAAAAATAAAAATAAATAAAACTTAAAGAAATAGAATAAATAACTAACTTTAACAAAATATAAATGTAAAGGAATGAAGTGAGAGAAACGTAAAAGAAAATACATAACAAATTGAAATGTTTATATTTAACATGTGAAAAATGTAAATGTCTTACAACGACGTTTAGAAAATGTAACACATCTGCTTGACATCATAGAAACAGCAGTCATGTGATCAGTAAGTTAGTACGATGATTGCCAAGCTTAATGTTATTAAGTAAAGTGTCCATATAATTAATAAGTGTGTGTGTGTGCTGTGTGTGTGTGTGTGTGTGTGTGTGTGTGTATGGTATGTTAGATTTGTTATGTTCATATATTACATATATAGTTGATATAATAATAATAATAATAATAATAATAATATAATAATAATAATAATAATAATAATATAATAATAATAAACGTAATAATAATAAAACTACTGTTAAAGATAAAAAACATATGTTAAGTAATGATGAAAGTACCAACATGAGTTATAAATATATTTACCCTTCTCATGTGTCAAAGATATTGGGAACAAAGTAATAAATCTCGTAACCCTTCTCATGTGTCAAAAGTATTGGAACAAAGTAATAAATCTCATTTACCCTTCTCATGTGTCAAAAGATGTATCGGGAACAAAGTATATAATCTCATTACCCCTTTCTCATGTGTCAAAGAGAATATTAAAAATTAATGAGTTATCCTCGAATTTCATTTGGCTGCCCGTGATGCATAGCATAAAGTACAGTTCTCGATTGGTACCCGTTGAGTGCGTAACCAAGATTACGTATGTTTAGGTTGCCCTGGTAGAGAGCAATTTACCTACCAAAGTTCTAGTTGTGGACCTGCAGGCTAAGTGATCGCACGCGTTATTGGTGTGTGAGATCTATGTGAATAATTAATAATAATATATAAGTAATAATTAATATAATAATAATAATAATATTAATAATAATAATAATAGATAAGAACATAATAAAATAATAATAATAATATTTGTAGGTTGGGTATTAGTAAGATTGAGTATTGGCTATGCTACTTCGTGTTGGTAAGCTTAACTTCTAATTTTATACCTTTGGTTAAGTGAATGGCGTGTATGTCAGTTAGGCTAAGGATGAGATATATGTTTGTTGAGTTTTTTTTCCCCTTTTCAATTATTAACAATTTTAAATGGTAAGAAAATAAACATTAATATTTTTGAGAGATATGTTTGAAAAAGTTGTATATTTTCATTTAACTTGAACGTTTGATAATTTAATCATCAAACAATGACAACAACGACAACAACAACAACAACACCAACAACAACAAAACAATCAACAACAACAAAAAATCAACAACGATCAACAACAAATGTAACCACAAAGGTGCACCATTTTCAACAACAAACAATATCCAACAACTCGCAACAAATGACAACAACAAACGCCGACATGTTCAACAAAAACAACGTACAGGCAAAGAATTTTATGTTTTAATGTATACAAAAATATGACTAGAACAATAGACAATAGATCAATAGATCAATAAGAATCAAATAGATCATGGATGGTAGCGAGGATAGAGTGGTTGGTATGATTAACTGATTTACCGTTGTATGTTGGTATGTAAAAATTGTAAAAATGCAAAATTTTAAGTTTTATAAACATAAAAAAGAATAATTTTTATAAAAAGAAATAAAAAAAAAAACAAATACAAAATAAAAAAAAGTTTTTGAGATATGTTATAAAAAAATTGACTTGAATCATTAGTCAATAGAATCCAATAGATCAGAAGGATAGGGGGCTGTTCGATTAACTGATTGGAACTGATTTACTGCTTTACTGCATTTACTGCTTTACTGATTTACTGCTTTACTGATTTACTGATTTACTGATTTACTGCTTTAGGGTATGTAAAAATGCAAAATATTTTAAGTTATAAACATAAAAAGAATAAATTTTTAGTTAAAACAAAATGTTTAAAGAAAACAAAACAAAAATAAACAAAAGTTTTTGTGTTATGTTATACAAAATATGACATGAATCAATAGATCAATAGATCAATAGATCATGGAAAGGTAGGAGTGTGGCTGGAGGTAGTTTGAAATACTGATTTACTGATTTACTTGCTTAGAGTATGCTAAAACATAACGATTTTAATAAAAAATATGACTTGAATTGAATAGCATCAATGGACAATAGATCAATAGAATCATGGAATGGTAAGGAGTGTGAGTGCGGATGGAGTTGACTTAACTGATTACTGATTTACTGCTTTAGAGTATGCAAAACATAACAATTTTAATAAAAAATATGACTTGAATCAATAGATCAATAGATCATGGAAGGGCAGGAGGGCAGTTTGATTAACTGATTTACTGATTTACTGCTTTAGAGTATGCAAAACATAACAATTTTAATAAAAATATGACTTGAATCAATAGATCAATAGATCAATAGAATCACAGAAGGCAGGAGGGGCAGTTTGATTAACTGATTTACTGATTTAACTGCTTTAAGGTATGAAAAAATGTAAATTTTTAAGTATTATAAACCATGAAAGCATAAAATTTTAAAAAAGAAAAAGAAATAAAATTTAAAAGTAATTAAAATTTAAATTAAAAGCAAAAAATTAAAAATAAAGAATAATGTAAAATAAAAACATAAAATAAAAATAGCAAAACAATATTTTAGTTGACGTTATAAAAAGGAAAACGAAGATTTTGAAAATAGGAAATGTAAAACAATCGAGACCTAAACAATGTTTACTAACTCAGGGCACCGCAACCGCTCCAGCACCGGCTTAGCAAGCCGTTGCTAGTACCAGCTCTGTCTTCCTCCTTCCTCCATTCTTCTCTTATGGAACTCCGTGCATTTAAACTTTTTTTTATTCCAGTGGGACCCTCCCCCGGGGGGTTCCAAACACCATTCTTCCTCCTTTCTCGTTCCTCCCTTCTTCCTCCTCCTCATCGTCACTCTCCCCTTCCTTCTCCGTTCCTCCTTCTTCCTCCTTCCTCATTCCCTCCTTCTTCCTCCTTTCTCCGATCTTCTCTTATGCACTCCGTGCATTTCTTCTTCTTCTCTAGTACATTATGCAAATTTCATCCTTCTAAAGATCCTGTCCTATCTGGAAGAAAACCAGCACCCTTCTTCGAAGGTCACTCGTCCGAACCTCGATTCCAGCAGACGAGTCTGCGCGCACAAGCCAGCAACCGAAATAGAATGCCTTCACGCAAAACTAATATATTTATTTATTTATTATTAAAATATATATATTTTTTTCTATTAAAGTTTTTATTTATTTTTATTTTTTTATTTTTATTTTTTTAATTTTATTTTAATTTTTTTTTTCAGGAAGCCACTTTCCAGTTTCCAGGTTCCTGGAATCCTTCCAGGATTCCAGGATTTCCAGGATTCCAGTCCCATCCAATATGGACCTGTAACTACAGCGATATATCGTACGAATGTTATTAATAATTTCTTTCGATTATATTTTTCAGTCAACCAGAGCACGTAGAAAGACGATTTAAACATCGATATAGGGGTAAAAAACATCGATAAATCGATTGAAACCATCAAAAATGTTCTATCGATCATTTAAAACCTTCTATTAACCAAAAAAAAAAACCTTTAGGGGCTAAGCCCCCCTTTTGGGGGGGTAAAACCCTTGAGCTCAGGCTCAAAACCTCTGAAGTCGGTCTTCCAGACCTTTAAATTCGGTCTCACCGACCTTAAAAACGTCCTAACCTTGACACGTCAAGCTTGAAAAACGACCCCCAAAAATGTTGCTTTGCAACATGTGCAACTTCCGTGCAACTTCCGGTAGTCGTTTGACGGAGGTTGCCACCCCTTACTACTATATATATATATATATATATATATAATATATATATATATATATATATTATATACGATATATATACTATAATATATATATATATATATATATGTGTGTGTGTTGTGTGTGTGGGTGTTGTGTTGGTGTGTGTGTGTGTGTTTTCATATTTCGATATTAATTATATATATATATATATTTTTATCAATCCCTTAATTAATTTACCTCCTCTCTGAGGACTTTTATTTAATTTTTAATACTTTCAATTGTATTTTATTTTTTCCTTATTTATTTCCATATTATCATTTTCTCCTTTCTATAAATTTGTATTTGTGTGTACATTTTTTTCGTTTCTCTGCCTCCCCCTCCCCCATCCCTCCTCGTGATTGCAGGAAGTTCAATTTTTTGGCCTTGAGAAGAAGAAAAAATAAGAAAAAAAAAAAAAAAAAAAAAAAAAGATCTTATTCCTTTTACGGTTGAATGTTGTTGAGGACCTCAATTAATTTGGCTTTCCTTTCCTAAATTCTCTTAGGGATTTATTCCTCCTCCTCGTCAGTTCAAATTTTAATTCCAGTCTTTAACTGGATTTGTATAGAGATTTTTTTTTCTTTCTTCGTGATAGATTTTTTTATTTCTTGTATAAATTGTTTATTTATAGAGACAAACTATAATGTGTGTGTGTGTGTGTGTGTGTGTGTGTGTGTGTGTGTGTGTGTGTTTCAGAGTTTGTCTAGTGTGCCTTGTGTTTCAACGGTACTTTACCTAGTGCGCTAGCGCCTAGTGCGCCTATATTTTTGTCACATCAATGCGCCTAGCGCCTATGCGCCTGCGACTTTTCGCCGGCTGGTGTCTGTTCGATAAATTTATTTCCAAAGTAAACTTTAGTGCGATAATAAAAGCATGCTTTTATAAGGAAGAAAAACACATTTCTCAGTTTCGAAATTACAACACAAAAACTAATATCTACACTCCCTCCGCCTCATGTCCTTGTGTCCATGTTGTCCCCCAGAGTCCAGCACGAGCGCATGCAAAAGTTGGCAAGATTTGTCATAGCCATAAGTGCCAATTTATTTTAGTTAAGAACTATCTGAACTAATATAATATTATAATACATATATATAATATATATATATTATATATATATATATATATATAAGTATTATA
>JABUQX010005800.1:40000-91226 GCA_015478945.1 Trachelipus rathkii
CGAATTTCGTTGAGGTTTCACACCATCCGTTAAACAAAATAATAATGAAAATAAATTTAAAGCGAGTGGCTACTAATACTACTACTACTACTAGTAGTAGTATTACAGGAATTACTGCCAATTACTTACTGATTAATTACATAGTGATAGAGGATTAAGAACAACTTATTCGATCTCAGCACCGATCCTTGCATAGGGTTTGATATTACATACATTAGGCAAGTCGAATGCAACTTTTGATTCAAGCACCATACTACTGATACTCACCTCCCCTCTCCATATACAATCTAATTCCAATCAGGGGTCGGTCTGACTCCTTCTCTGACTCCGACTCCTTCATCACTTATGAACTCATTAATTTATTTCTTCTTTTTTCTTC
The DNA here is from genome assembly GCA_015478945.1 of Trachelipus rathkii. Taxonomy (NCBI): domain Eukaryota; kingdom Metazoa; phylum Arthropoda; class Malacostraca; order Isopoda; family Trachelipodidae; genus Trachelipus; species Trachelipus rathkii. Next base: position 40,380 of record JABUQX010005800.1, read on the forward strand.
GCAAGCCCCACAAAGAAGTTCTCTCGGACACCCCTGGGGGCTCTGAAACTCTCAAAATCACGTTCTCCATATACTTAAACCTACGGTTAGACACCTTAGTCGAGCTATTATTCGTATGCATATAGATTTCAACTCCAGCTCCGTAAACCAGCTCCGGTGCAGGGCACTGCAGCATAAACCAATTTGGACTCCATACTCTTCTCTGACTCCGAAGCCTTCGATAAAACATGTCCGCTATTATTTTCCATCTAACTACACCTATGAAATAAAAAAAAACCTATTTGGGGGTTAAATCCACTAAGTTCAGGTTCAAAAACTCAAAAAAAGTCTTTCAGACCTCGTAGACGGTCTCACCGACCTTAGAAACTCCTAATTTAACATCTCAAACGTCAAAATCTAGCGATATCATGAAAATTTCCAAGTCAACTGCCGACATGACGGATTTCCTGACGGTTTAGAGATCCAAAAACGTCGAAAACGGTCTCACTGACCTTAGACACCCCTGATTTGACGTCCGGATGTGGGAGCCTTGACCAATGTTGGTAGCTGACTTGGTCAACTGTGCACTGTGATAAAAATACGATCATTAGAGCTAAAGAATCAAAAACTCGATCCCTAACCCTATGGCCCATTACCTTATATATAGATGCTTGGGCTAAGCCAAAATCGCATAGTCGACCTCTGAATCGGGTTCCCTGATCTTGGTAATCCATAATTCGACGCATCAAGCGTTAAAACCTACCGAAGTTAGGGAAAATGCAAGTCAATGGCCGATATGACTTTTATTTCTGACGGTTTAGAGATCCAAAACCGTCGAAACGGTCTCACCGACTTCAGAAACCACTAATCTTACGTCTCAAATGTCGAAATCTAGCGATGTTATGGAAATTTCCAAGTCAATGGCTGACACGACTTTGATTTCACATTAGCCTATAAAGGACCGAACCATGAGAATCATAACACTTAGCTTCACACCAAATAAACTTAGCCTTATACAAGACTAACCAGAAAAACAACTTGGGATGGAAGACTGCACTCCATTACGGGGGGGGGGGTTGCTGAGTTACGTAACCTGATCTACTACGAGGCAACATCACCACCTACAAGTATACTAAATTTGAGGGTGTTAAGACCTATCTAACACCACAAAGTTGATCCAAAATCTTTAAGAGGGGCTTCAACCCCCATGTAACCTAGTCTTTAACGAGGTGACACCACCACCTATATGTATACCAAATTTCAACCCGATACGACCTATAAAACGCGAGAATGAAAAGTCGAACCCTACCCCATTGAGACGTCACCCTATTTAATATATATATAATATTTCACAAAACCATGCAGGCGGCTTATTTACCATCTAACTAAGGCCATAACCAAGTTTGGGGGCTCAGAACTCCCTATGGTGGCGCACGGATACGTAATCTATTCTACGACGAGGTTACGTCATAAGAAGGGGTACAATATTTCAGGGAGATATGACGTCTCTAAGACTCCTGTTGCTAGGGACATCGAAATCGGTTGCAATGGTTCGCTCAACTTGCCCTCCTACTACTTTCGTGTTGAATTCCGAGATTTCCACTTAGAGGTCTCCGAGTTCTCATCGCCAGTTATCACTTACCCTATTCAACAATTCTTGATCCTCATTCACCATAGCAATGAGTTCTACGCTTCTGGGCGAGGAATCTTGGGGCAAACTGGATACACACGCGGTGCATGTTCCAGTCTTGTGAGAGGATTGTATGACAACTGCCATGAGAAATTCCGACAATATTGGCAACATCATCGATGATGGTTTGCCTGTGGTTAGATAGGATTACCTCTCGTACTCTAGCAATTGTATCGTCATTACGCGTGTTGATGTTCTGCCGACACGCTCACCATCTTCCAGCAACTCCCGCCCTTCTTTAAAGAGCGTATATCACTCGTGAACTCGGGTCGCGATAATGATTCATCATCATACACCTTCTTTATCAAATGTTATGTTTCTGTAAACGTCATTTGTAATTTGACACAGAATTTGATGTTTGTTCTCTGCTCGAATTTTCTTGATTAGCTCTCATTCCGATAACACACAATGACAATGACTCACATCAAGCCGAATTGTAACCACGGACACAGGCTCATCACCGTCAAACGCGGCTGATATACGTCCTTACATGTCTGCGCACACATTTCTCACAACATGCGCTTATTAAATTGTAAGATATGAAGACTAATCGGGATGCCAGGCAATTTCTGACTCTACCTCGTATATATATATATATATATATATATATATATATATATATATATATATATATATATATATATATATATATATATATATATATATATATATATATATATATATATATATATATATATATAGAGTATATTATATATATATATAGGTAGAATTATATTAAACAACACATTAAAAACACTTTACTATAAAAAAACCAACTAAACGAATAAGGAAATAAACTTCATAGAAAATTAAGACTTCCTCCATTCACTGTTCCGACTAGAAAAAGGCCAAATGGTTGGCGAAAGCTCGTCCCTGTTAATTTTATCAGCTTTATATGTTTTAGTAAAGTGTTTTTAATGTGTTGTTTAATATAATTCCACCTAGTTAGCAAAGGGTTTTTAAATAGTAAATATATAAAGCGAGATTAGCTTAAATTCCAAATATATATATATATATATATATATATATATATATATATATATATATATATATATATATATATATATATATATATATATATATATATATATATATATATATATATATATATATAATTAAAAGGATAAAAACATTTATATTTTACGACATTTAATTGTTGTAAAAAGGAATAAAAAAATTGAATGAATCATAAAAAGTCATAAAACAATGTTTTTAGGTTGGTTTTAGAATCTTGAAAGTTTTCTGCAGGTGTTTCATCTTTCAAGATTCTCGTGACTAAATCTGCTTGACTGAATATCCTTAGACAAAAATACAATGTGAATTTCGTCAGAAGAAATTTTGACTTGTTCGCTAATAGGTAAGTATGAAGAAAAACCTACAAATTTGTTAAAATCTTTGAAGTTATTTGACGTAGTTGAAAAAGACAATGTACTCTTAAATCCGGTTGGAATAAATGTCATAGTTGTAGAATATTTCCGATTTTCGAATCCTAAAAAATTTCCGCTTATCTCGAAAGTTTTAATATTAATAGTATGAGCTGGCAAATATTTGGTTTTTGTAGTTGTAAATATATAATTTTCATTATTTTGAGCGTTATAAAAATTCTTCTTTAAACATTTTGAACCGGCACAAGGTGAAATTTCTTGAAAACATGATTTGGATTGGAAAAATTTTAAAACTAGATCTACAATAAAATTATTATTATTATTATTATTATTATTATTATTATTATTATTATTATTATTATTATTATTATTATTATTATTATTATTATTATTATTATTATTATTATTATTATTATTATTATTATTATTATTATTATTATTATTATTAAAGTAATTTACATCGCCAGTTCTTTGAGCAACAGACAAGCAACTAAAAAAGTGCTTTATAAGCAAGTTGTTAAAACATTTGCAGCCTAGGAAGTTTCCACCTCGCACGCAAAGTTCTTTAAAAAGCTGAGGAGAACCAGAAGCTCCTTCGTCAAACATGTGGCATCGGGCAATAGAACAAGGTGTTTCAGCGTGTGGTAAAATGTCATATTCGTTAGTATTGGCCAATAAATTATTTATTTCTTCGGTGAAAACATTTTTTTCATCTGTCCAATAATTCTGTAAACTCAGTATCTTTTCCGATCTCCACGTGCCATTAAATATGCCTTCAACCAATTTCAAACTTGTGAAAATATCCCCAATAGTTCCAAAATCTAAATAGAATGACGACAACCTTTCGATATCAATGTCAAGAAGTACTTTTAAATCTTTTCTCATTTTGTGCAGAGGCATCGTTGATATGCAGTTTTCAAAACTTTTCATGGTATTTCTGTGAGTGTTTGGTACATAAGAAAAAGATGCTAATGGACCTAAAATATCTTCCAGAAATTTTTTGCTATAACTATTAGGCATTGGTGAGATAAGACTGGAAAATATAATAGAGTCTTCATTTGATGTAAAATTATTATAAGGCGATTCGAAATTGTTTCTGAAAGAAGTTGCTATATTTAACTGGTCTCTTCTGTGAGGAATAAAAGCTTCACTGTCTGATAAAGAACTATGCCTCTCGTTGTTTTCATATTTCTTCCTGCCACGTCTCCCAATTTCTTTGGAAATGAAGGATTTTTTCTTTGAATTGAAATTACATGTCAGGGTATTTAATCTATTAACTGAATCATTTTCTTTTTCTTTCTTCGCTTTCCCTTTAATAATTTTTGGAACAGGATGTAAGCTGTGAACTGATTTAGAATATTTAGCTAAAGAACATGTCAATATATTGGTATTTAAGGTTGAAAGTTTGAGAACATTTGTTTTGGTACCAATTTTTAAATCTTGAAATTCTTCCTTTGTGGCATATTTCAGAACTCTCTTCATTAGAAACGAAAACCTTAATATCGTTTCCGTTAAAGGTCTCTTTTCAGGTTTCTTTTCTAGCATCAAACACGTCAATGTCTTCAAGTCAATACTATAATGATTTGGTATCGGTTGAATAGAAAATGATAAAATTTTTAACATAAGTAAGGTTTCGTTCGAATCATCAAACGCTGATTTAAGGCACGTTGTTTCATATAAAACACATCCGAGAGACCATATATCACTCGCAATGCCATAGGATTTCTTTTGAATCACTTCCGGGGATGTATAGTTTGTGATATTAATGTTTGATTCTGATAGAGTACTCATTTTGCTTGATAAAACTGCATTTTGAAAACTGCCAAGCTTAGCATAACCGTCATGCGTAAAAAAAACACTTTTACTATTTATATTTCGATGAATAATATTTTTCTCGTGTAAGAAATTTACTGCTAAGCCTAACTGAACAAACCAGTCTAAAATAAAACTTTCTGGCAAAAATATTCCATTCTGATGATTAATAAAATCCTTTAAATTTCCTCCTGAGCAATATTCTGTAACGATGCAAATCGAGTCTCCAGTCGAGAAGGAGTCGTAAAACCTGGTCACATGGTTGTGTTCTAAATTTAACATCTCCTGAAATATATATATATATATATATATATATATATATATATATATATATATATATATATATATATATATATATATATATATATATATATATATATATATATATATATATATATATATATATATATATATATATATATATATATATATATTTGGTAGCCACCCGTTCCTCTCCTACAAGAAACGGACGATCCCGAGAAATTGTGCCACCACAACGGTCCGGGGCCAGAGATCCGATAAAGCAAGTGTATCGAAGTTGGCCTGATGTCCGTTAAGTTCTAACAGAGTAGTAAGAGATGTTTTGTATCGTCATTTGTGAGGGAGGGACATCCTTGACAATTGGGGAGGGAGCGTTGTGAATTTTGAATTGATATTCCTGAGGGAAAGGATGATGGTGCCAAGAGCGGAGATGGTTGACGGTCCAGTGCTTGTTCTGTAGGGGATATTTCCGGTGGATGTGCTTGAAACGCAGAGTTATGAGGATAATAGGTGAGCTTTCTTTTGACAAATTGGGTGTGAATGTGCTTGATGATGGGAGTGTCTGAGTGGCGGTGGTGGGGTGGAATTGGTGTTGTATATGTTAGAGTAGTATAATGCTAGTGTGATGTTTTTCCCTTCTTGGTGCAGGTGTTTGCTGTAGTGTTTGATGCAAGGAGGTGATCTGCTGGGAGAGATTTACTGTAAAATTGACAGCCTATCATATCCATAAAATAGGGAGAATTTTTGTTTCGGTTGGTAAGTGGTGGATGGGTGCGGAGGAGAGGCGACGTTTCATTTTCTGAGAGCTTTGCTTTGTACGGGTTCTAGTTTTTTGATATTGGACCGTGATACTGCTGGTGCCCAGGCGGCTTATGCGTAGCTCAAGCTACCTTGGGGAAGGATTCTTTGTGTTGGCCAAAATTTGTTCCTGTGAGGGCTTTCATCGCGTTTAATAAATGTGGCTCTAGAGGTATTATTATTTATGCAAGGGGTGAATATCATATGTTTATCGAAGATCAAGCCTAAGATGGAGGGTTGTTTGTCAAGAGCCAATCTATTGTTTGAACGGAAAACTGTTGGATAGATGTTTGATTCTCTTCTGTCAGGTATACGTATAGTGATATAGGATTTTTGAGGTGAAGCAGTCATTCTGCTTGCTAGTAGCCATTGTTCCAGTGGATTTATATATATTGAGGTAGTTTTCTTCTTGCTGTATTTGTAGAGAAATTTTGAGCTGTCATTGTTAGGTCTTCTGCATAGCTATTGATTTTTATGGAGAGAGATGTGGGGTGTAGTAAGTCATGCATAAAGAGATTAAAGAGTGTTGGTGATATGATGGAGCTCTGAGGGACTCGGTTTATAATATGTATGTGCGGGAGGGGTGGCGTCCTTGTATGACTCTAGCTCTACCACCGGATAGGAAATTTGCTACTATTTTCTTGTCGTTGATGCTTATTTCTGTCTATTAAAAGGTGACGTGGGACTGTATCAAATAAATTGTTGATGCCTATCGCAACAAGAGTGCAGTCTGAGGGAGGAGTTTGATTAAAACCTGTCAGGATGTTTTGTGTTAAGTCGGTTAGTAGAATGGTGGTGGAGTGTTTTTGTCTAAATCCATGTTGTGACTCTGATAGGGGGATTAAAAGGGAGATTCTATTTAGGATTAATCTTTCAAATACTTTGGATATTGTAAAGAGCAATGATATAGGTCTATAAGAGGCTGGGTTGTTGGGTGGTTTGTTTGTTTTTAGTATTGGGATTATGTGTGCGTGTTTCTAGAATGAAGGGATTGTGTTGGTTTGCCATGTGACATTGAACATCTTCGTTAGAGTTGTGATGGCTTTGGTTCCCAGATGTTAAAAATTAATATTTGATATATATATATATTTATATATATATATATATATATATATATATATATATATATATATATATATATATATATATATATATATATATATATATAATATATATATATATATATATATATATATATATATATATATATATATATATATATATATATATATATATATGAATGGGAAGTCAGTGTTCTGTGTTATGAACTAAATGACATGCCAGGTAAGTATAACTAACTCTGTTAGTGGCCACTGGAAGATTTATGAAGAATTACATTATTTTATTACTAAGAATCAAAGTCGGGTAAAGTGTGTGTATTTAGGGTGTGGGTTTTATTGTATTGAAAAATCATTTGTACAGTACTTATGTGCTAACTCTTGTTCTGAGATTTTGTGGCAAAGATCAAATCTGGAACCAGACGAAACCACTGAAAGGCCCTCCTTTGAGGAGCGCCATTGCGACTCGTCTTCCAACACATACACGCTCATCCTATCTGATCAACCCTTGACCCCAGACTTGACCGCTATTCTAATTCCTACATTTACTCTATTGGTAGAGTCTAGATTCCATTTTTTCTGTTTCTCCCACTTCTTACCATGTGGACATTTTCAAACGCAGTATATCTGGTCATATCGGATTTTGATTTGATATAGATTTAGATTCTTTTCTCTCAACACTAGTACATTGTATGTAGCCCTCTAGCTTTTACCCATCATAGGATATATATATATATATATATATATATATATATATATATATATGTAGATATATAGATAGAATATATACATCATTCAGGTACGATCGATTATATATTCTGACACTGCATATATATATATATATATATATATATATATATATATATATATATATATATATATATATATATATATATATATATATATATATATATATAGATACTATATATTATTATTATATATATATATACTGTATATATATATGTATATATATATATATATTACATATTATTATATATATATTATATATATATTATTATTATATATATATATATATTATATATATATATATTTTTTTTTTATATATATATATATATATATATATATATATATATATATATATATATATATATATATATATATATTTACACATCATAATATATATATATATATATATATATATATATATAGGCCCTATATAGGTGTATATATATATATATATATATATATATATATATATATATATATATATATATATATATATATATATATATATATATATATATATATATATATATATATATATATATATATATATATATATATAAATATATATATATATATATATATATATATATATATATATATATATATATATATATATATATATATATATATATATATATATATATCTATATATATATATATATATATATATATATATATATATATATATATATATATATATATATATATATATATATATATATATATATATATATATATATATATATATATATATATATATATATATATATATATATATATATATTCTGCTAAATTTAGCAAATAAACTAAAGGATAACTTACTGTGCATCCATAATTTCTAGTACATGAAACATTATCTTTCAATTTTGTGACTTGAATAACACATTTGAGCTTTCTCTTTACAGCTAAAAATGTTCTTCCATAGGAACCCTTTCCAAGATCCTTAAGTATTTCATAAACATCCATTTACTATTTGTATATCACCTGAATGAAATTTATAATAAGAATTGAGCGAAACAAAATAAATATTTATTTTATTATTATTATTATTATTATTATTATTATTATTATTATTATTATTATTATTATTATTATTATTATTATTATTATTATTATTATTATTATTATTATTATTATTATTATTATTATTATTATTATTATTATTATAAAGTAGGTCATTCCTGAGATCCATCATAAGATTGTAGAAATGAGATATGTTTTTGTTAAGAATGGTAAGTGAATAAGTAATAAACTATCTGTGACATCTACAAGCTTATGGTGGATCTCACTTCCTCAAGAATGAAATAATAATAATAATAATAATAATAATAATAATAATAATAATAATAATAATAATAATAATAATAATAATAATAATAATAATAATAATTAGATATATTATGATGCATTTTATTGAGGAGTTCAAGAGAACAGTCTCCGTTCTAATAGCTAAAAGGAGAATAATACAATCATTAGTATAGGCAGGGGATAAAGATGCAGAATCCGCATGTTAGTGGGAGTTGAAATGATTAGACTTAACCCTACCACCTTTGAAGGGGGTTATTCGAGTTGATCTACACTATTTATACATCGACTATTCATAGAAGGAATGGCCAATACTCTTTTGTGTGTCAATTACACGCAAATAGTATTAAAAAAAAAACTTTAATGGAACCTCTACTAAGTTTTAAAAGCTCTGTAAATTGAAACATCCCTTCTCTCTCTTAAGAATATTTTTCTTTATAGCGGAGCCGTAATATAAGTGTGCGGAGCCACTATTTCATGTGTTTTGAATAAAATATAGGAAATTTTACCTGTTTTTGGTGTGATTAGACGGAATTTCACGTGTTTTAAGAGTGAGGAGCCGCAATTTCATGTGTTTTAAGAGTAAGGAGCCGCAATTTCACATGTTTTAAGAGTGAGAAGTCGCAATTTCACGTGTTTTATGAGTGATGGGCCACAATTTCACATGCTTGAATAGTGAGGAGCCACAATTTCACTTATTTTAAGAGTGATGAGATGAAATTTCGGGTGTATTAAGAGTGAGGAACCTAATTTAACAACCCATTATATTTTGAAACATTAAGTAATAGAAAATTTTAAAAATCGTTAGTTTTGTAAACTATAATTTTTTGGTCATTCATATTATTTTAGGATTCGTGGATGATTAGAAAAAGCAAAGATGGACTCACAGAAGAAGAACTTTATTTCTGTAGCATACACATATACCATATTAGTCGAAAAGAAAATCCATAGTAGGTGAATGTCCGAACGACCATTATTACCCCGAAACATTGTTTTTCTACCTTATAATTCTTTCACGTTTAGCACTAAAATACGTTTTTCTTCTCGTGCAAAATGAAGTTTTGCTACTTATATTGTTATTAAATATGGCTAAAATTCCGTATCTAAATAAATTATCTAATTTTATGCTATATCAAATAGGTTATATTTATTATATTATAAAATATATACTCTTGTGATGTATTTTATTAGCTTCTATCACTTAAAGCCTATATATATATAAACAATCTATGATATAGTTTTAATTCAATAAAGAACTAAATAAATATATTAATATAATTAATATTATATATCTTGATCATAGAGTAAACCTCGAATAAATTAAATAAATTATATAGAAATTAGATTAAATCATAAATAGGCATCCAAATTCTAATTTGTTCTGCATGAAAACTATGCATCTCCAACGCGGAAAATGCCAATGTATTATCAGCGGAGCCCGAATGTGGTCCCTTCAGTGTGTAGATAATACGACCATGAGAGATATTAATGTCTAATTGCCGTGTGAAAACTAATTCCAGGTTTGGTGCGGTGAGGGTTTATTGCTGTGCCATGCTGTCTCTATGTTTGGGTCGGTGTGGTGGTAATGTGTATTGTGGTTGGATGCGTTACTGTACCGGCATGTACGATGTGTGTCAGAGCTGGTGCCAAACATTTAGATATCCAAGAAGTAGTACGGCTTGGTTTGTATAATCTAGCTCCCACTTTGTGCAGTGGCAGAAAATTTTCCGTATACTATTTCTGTAGATTAATGGTCTAAACACGCAACTATAAACACACACACACACACACACACACACACACACACAACACACACACACACACACACACACACACACAACACAAACACATATATATATAATGATAAACACAATAACTATTATAGTATATATAAATATATATATATATATAATATCTACTACTTAAAGTAAAAAGAAATAATAAATGAAATTACATTGAGTATCTGATATGTATAAGAATATAGCTTAGGCGATATTACAATATGAACGTACTGAGTCTATAAGGAAATTTTATATTATCATCTAATAATTGATGGAAAAGGATCTTATAATAATATATATAATTATATTATAGAATATATATTATAAATTTATATATAATATATTATTTATATTATTAATAATAAATATAATATATATATATATATATGTAATATATATATATAAAGATATTATTTATATATAATATTATTGATATATAATATAATATTATATATTAATATATATTATAAGATATATATATTATATATTTACTTATATATTATAATATTTAATAATATTATAATATAATAATAATAATAATTAAATCATATAATATAATAATTAAATATAGTTATAATATATATGTATAATTTAATAATATTGAAAAAGTAATTATATCCCTACCTCATCGTTTGCCCTTATTCTAAGAAGGAAATATATAATATAATATATATATATATATGTTAAAATATAATATTATATATAAGTATATAATGACAAAATTACTAAATTCATTAAATGTATATATATAATTCATTAATAATGCTAACTCTTAAGAATATGTGCTCAAGTAAATTAAAAATATATGTACATTAGCATATATTAAACTACATATATTATATATTATAATATTATAATTAATATATTATAAGATATAATAATAATGAAAATATAATATAATATATAATATATAATAGATTAATAATAATATAAATAATTTTAAGAAGCCTATTAAATAGTGTTCCTGTTAATAATATGTTAAATATTTTTTTATAATATATATAATATAAACTATCAATTATATAATAATTAATGTTTATTGAAAAAAATAAATAAATAATAATAATAAAAAATATATTAAATAATAAAATAATATAATAATAATTAATATTATAATTACAATATCAAATTAGAATAATATATAATAATAATTTAAATCCCATCCTTTCTGTATCTTGCCCAAAGAGGCAACTAACCTATTTTAAAGAGAAATAGTTATTGACATTTGATGTGTTGCAGTGAATAGTAAATAACCAATTTATTAAATTATATTATATTAATGATTTAAAATTTAGATTGTCTATATATATATATTTATCAACACTGTAATTATATATATATGTGCACTTTATTAAAATGATAGTTGAAAGTTAGAGAGTATTATTATATTTATTAAATTAAACAACGATATAAGATTAAATAAAATTCTCTGAATACATAGTTTTTATTTTCTGTCATTTGTTATTTTTATTATTTTTATCTTGCCAATATAACGATTGTTAAAGATACATTTCATAAATAAAATATCTCATTGATTCATTTATCTTTGTATTGATAAACATTCTTATCACTTAAATATGTTAGTGCCACAGGCCATATGCTACACTATTATTATCATACGATTATATACCAGATAAGATATCTATATCTAAGGAAATGAAAATATATCAGACGTAGGTGAGGTGTGGTGTTTTCGATAAACCATTAAATCTCTCATATCTATATCTATATTCTATAAATACAAAGTAGATGTCAATGTGAGTGACACCCAATATATATATATAATATTATAAACTGAGTATATAAGATATTATATATATAATGATATAAATATAAATATAATATATTATTATATAAATATATATTATATATATATTTATATAATTATAATATATTTATATTATTATATATATTATATATATATTAAAATTATATATATTATAATATTATATAATTAATATAATTATATATAATATATTATATAATATATATTTATATAAATATATAATAGGGTATATTAAAATATTAACTATATATAAATATATAATATATATAAATATATATATATATATATTATATATATATATATGATATAATAATAATAAGTAATATATATATATATAATATATATAATATATTAATTAGTATATATATAATAATATATATTAATATATATACTTTATAATATTATATATAATAATTAATTAATCTTATATATATATAGTATTATATAATTATAATATATATTATAATATATATAATAATCAATTAAAAAATTATATTATAGATTATATAAAATAATATATATATATATATTAATATATTATATATATAGATCGTCGTGAAGCTAAGCTTAAGATGCCGTCATCAATTTCTACCCGATTCCTTTTTTAATAGTAGAGATCGGTTGCAATTTGTAATTCTCGGAGTCAAAAAAAATAGTTCCCTATTCTCTAAGGCTAGGCAATTGGATGTGCCTGACGACTCAGGAGCAGTCATTTTTTTTTAAATAATCTATCCTCTTTAATTGCATTAGCAAAAATAATATAATAATATTATTATAAACATAATTATAAATTTAACCACTAAATAAATAATTTTATTGTCAAGAAATGTGAGCTCTTTTATACCGACTTATTTAATTCTAATTTCATTAAATTATTGACTCAACCAGAGTCGATGAAAAGCCGCTAGCACAGACTCTTCTCGTGCTATCTTTTGTAGCAACGCCTCTGCAGACCACATAGCTTTACCATTTCATGTTTTAAAAGGGAAGATTTTGTGTGGAAGTTTTAATGTTAGTATAAAAATTATTCGTTCATATTTATTATTAATTAATTTATTACTATGGTTGTTTTAAAAAGATGAGGTAGTTTATAAATACGGGGTTAATGGAATCGTATTTCATTAAATTTCATTAAAAATTACCCTATATATCTGATGTAAGTGGAAAATTATAAAATTCCAAATATTAGAATATTTGGAAAGTGACAGAATGAGCTTGGATTAATATCTCATCTATTCACTTGAATTTCGCTAATATATATAAATAAATAGGAGTATATATATTAATATATAGATTAATAATAATTATATATATATAAGTTAATATTAATATATATATCAATATATATATAATATAATATATTATTATTATAAGGTAATATATAATATAATATTAATATATATTAATATAAGTGTAACTAATTATATAGTATAATAATATATATATAAGTAATATATATATATATATATTATATATATATTATATATATATATATATTATTTAATATATAATATATATATATATATATATATATATATAAGTAGGTATAATATATTATATATAATGTAATATATATAATATAATTATAAATATACTATATATTAATATTATATTATATATATATATATATATAAATTATAAAATTAATATATATAATATAAGTATAATATAAATATATATAGATGTAAAAGGTATAATATATATATATATATATATTATATTTTAATATATATATAGTAATATATTATATATATAATATAGTTAATATATAAATATATAATTTATATAATATTATATAATATTATGGTGAATATAAATAAAATGAAAAAGTTATATAATAAAATATATATAATATAAAATTATAATATTTAAATAGAATATAATATATATATTAATATTTAATATATATATTATATATTATATATAATAATATAATAATATAATTGAATCTGCCTACTCAAGAATTTGACCACGAGCCCCTTACTAATATTATATATATAAATAATTAATAATATATGTTTATGTTATCATATATATATATTATATTATTAAAATTAATATAATTATATATATATATAATATTAATATATAATTATATTAATATAATAATATATAAATAATATAATATATTAATATATATATATATTATGTGTAATGCATGAAACATCCGCATCCCGGAGCATCCTATAAATATAAAAATCCGCATCCGCATCCGCCTTTTCCCTGCCGGATGTTGCGCGGATATTATTGTCGAGATTGATAATAGAAATATTAATAATTAAAAAAAAAAAACAAGATGAATATCTGAACATAAACTTTAAAATTAGAGACATTGGATTCGAATACTCAAATCTTAGTGTAATTATAACCTCAAACTCACAGCATGAAGTCATATAATAATTTGGTAATCAACAGAGTCTACAATGTGAGATTCGGGATGAAAAAAAAATCAGCGCTCTACATCTGTTCCGATGTTATATTCACGGAAATCTCAAGCCAAGAAGCATTTGTAAACCATCTTCAAATGAAAATATGACGGTATTTTACAAAGTATAGAAATATGTAATAAATATCTAGAACATAGATAAAAACGCTTTTGTTCTGTGGAAAATAATGTGACTTTAATACTATGCAACTACTTAGATCCCCGTTATAAAGACAAATTTTTTTGCAACATAATATTAGAAACATGTAAATCGCACTTTGTGCTTGCAGTGAATATAAACTTCAAATCCGAACTGTTATAATTCGCCACTCAAGTAAAAGAAAAAACGAAATCTACAGAACCAACACCATATAACCTATTCTACAAGTAAATCAATAAAAGAGATTCACTGGAAGAATTTCTACCACCCATAATGATGAGAAACACACGCATTACAAAAGGATGTAGTGGCAAATGATGAAAACTGTCACCAAGAAAACGACTAGATACAAATGATAATTCTATCAGTTGGTAATTAAGTTAAGAAAAATGTTACCCACGCTTAAGTGATAAACTTGTGCCAAAAGAAATACTTGCTGTCCTTAACCACTTAGTTCCAAGTGAGAGAGTATTTATCAAGTTGCTACTATAGATGAAAAGAGAAAACAACTAAATCAGCAGAAAGCAGAAAAATGATGTTTCTCAAGCACAACCCTTCTTATATTTGAATTTCAATACTAGTCAAAAATATTAATAAATTTCATTGTAAAAATCTCTTTCCATTAATCTGAGTTTGAGGCGAAAGAGGTTGTGGATGCTTTTGATTGGTCCCCGTCCCGTACCCTGGACAACAATTTAGTTAATAGATTGTATGTGCAAACCTCTAAAATTATATTAGGCAAATATATAATATATAGTAATATATATAAATATATATATATTAATATATATAATATATATATAATAAATTATATTAAATATATAAATATATATATATATAATTATAGATATATATATATATATTATAAATGCATCAAACATCCGCATCCGCATCCGCGGATGTTAAAATCAAACATCCGCATCTGCATCTTACCCCAAAACAACATTTCCTTTAAGACACATAAATGTGAGAAAAGCGTTAACCGGAACAAATCTTCGAAATAAATAGTCCCTTACAATAGTTTTCAGATAACATCTCTGTCCCATTTTAAACTACGCATCAACCACTTGGGCTTCCACAATACCAAAGATCAACATCCAAAAACTGAAGACCTTGAAAAATAAGAGCTTTGAGAGTAATAACAGGCTGACAACCCTCTCTCCC
This sequence comes from Trachelipus rathkii, assembly GCA_015478945.1. NCBI lineage: Eukaryota > Metazoa > Arthropoda > Malacostraca > Isopoda > Trachelipodidae > Trachelipus > Trachelipus rathkii. Next base: position 56,731 of record JABUQX010005800.1, read on the forward strand.
ATTCATCACTTACAAACAGAAACCAAAATCCTTAAAACGCTCACTAGCCATACTTGTTGAGGGGCATGCTAAGAATTCCCTGGCAACTTCGAAAAGATGTGGAAAACTTTTACAATTATCACGCCACAAAACCATGGTATCTTATATCTGATTTCCAAGCATTTCGCATTTGATTATACTTTACAATGAAATAGGTCTTTTGACACATTAGTCGAGAACAAAACTCTTCTATTGCAGCTAGTGAAACAATATGAACGATTCATGAATTCAGCAATGATACACTAACAGATGTAATTGAGCGTGTTCTGTATTCTGGATCTTTTGACTTTTTTATGGCATGGTATAATCACCTTTTAGTAGACATTTCATCACATTAAGCATCTCTAAAATAATATTTTAATCCTCTGTATAAAACACTGTAGGTTCAAACATATATATGAATAATGATTAATATAATTAATATATATATAATATATAATATATATAATATAATATATATATTAATAATATAATATATTATAATATATAGTAATAATTAAATATAATATATATATATATATATATATATATATTTAATATTAATATATATATTTATATAATATATATATATATAAATATAAAATAGTGCACACACGTCTTCATCATAAATTCATAGATAAAAGAAAACTATCCGCTATCCGCAAAAAAATAATGCTGGTGGGTGCGGATGCGGATAGTAAAAATTGATGCAATCCGCATATGCGAATGCGGATGCAGATATCCGCTTCACTCTAATATAATATATAATAATTATATAATATTATATATAATATATATAGATAATATATAACTATATATATTATTAATATATATATATATATTAATCCTTGATACATTGCTCCTCAATGAAGAGAATCAAACTTACACCCCGCATTTTTTTTTTCAAATTATAGACTCACTCTCAATAAACAACCCACCATCCTTGGTTTGCCATTTGATACACATATGACATTCACCCCAGACATTAACAACATTACATCTAGACCCACACATAAGTTAAAGGCATTGAAAACATTAACAGAACAAACTTTGTTCAACACAATAGTATACAGACAATACCTTCGCCCCTTTCTTAACTACGCATCACCCGTCTGGGTTCAAGCATTATCAAAGTCTAACACTAAAAAAATAGAAATCTTCAGAATAAACCTCCCTCAGCATAAAACTGGCTGCCTTCCTACCACACTTATCCACCACCTTCTGACTGAAACAAAACTACTCCCTATAAAAGCTCACCTTGACATGAGGGGCTGTACACTATACAGTAAATCAATCTCAATAGATCACCTCCTGTATCAAAAACTACAACAACCCCTACTTCTAGAAGTAAAAAAATTACACCAGAAATATACTATTCCGGCATATACAACACTCTTCCCCCCCAGCAACAACCCCCGTTATTAAACACATTCAGACCCAATTAACCCAAAGAACAATTTCCGCCTACCCAAATAACACTATACTTCAAGCACGTCCACATGAAATTTTCAACACAAAACAAACATTTCCCGCCAAACTCGTAACCTAATCTAACCTAACCTAACCTAACCTAACTGGTAATCCTGTCGCGCTCCCCTTAGCAATATAAATTTAAATATCTTAATGCTTTCTCCCAACCTGTCAAAGATGTCCTACCCTTCCAAACAAACGACGACACAGAAAAATCTCTATCTCTCACTCTCCCTGGCTTGTTAGTGGTCGTACAAGAGCAGACGCGAAAATCTAACATAATCCAGATCGTTAAATAAGTTCATTATAGATCACCAGTGCAATGAAATCACTATAAGTGAAGAAGTAAATCGGAATATATAAACAAATAATTAATAAAAGTTATATTAATATATATAATAATATATTATTAAAATTGGCTTATACGACAAGAAATGCACTGACATCATTAACAACTCTTCTATTCATATAAGAAAAATATACAATTTAATATGAAAAAATATTACTCAAAAGTAGAATAGAAAATCTTTAAATATAACAATATATAGTTATTATAATAATTAATATAATTTATTAAATAATAAATATAATATAATATTAATATATACATAATAATTAATATAATATAAATAATAATAATCATAAAATTAATAATTAATTATTAATTAAATATAATTAAATATAAAATAATTAATATTTATAATAATATATATAATAATTAATATAATTAAATAATAATATTAATTATATAATTTTATTAAATGTATATATAATATATATTATATATTAATAAGTGCCAAAATTAACGAAAATTATTATTATATATAGGAAGCGATTATATTAGAGTTTACTAGAGAAATTGTCATCTAATATAATTGATGGCTAATATACTATCCTCGGAAGCTTGAGCACAATTAGCGTGATTACATGAGACTATCGCAGCTGTAGCCACTTATTGATGAGCTGACCGACATACAACGGTTTAGCGTTACGAATACTTATAGAGTCCATCATACATGTTCCCTGAAGAAATCGCGTATTCAGTTATGGAGTATAGGCTGTGAGCGTACACGAGAGATATTTTATATGAGATAATCACTCATTCATTTTAGTAGTAAAATATTAGGATCTCATTAGGGTGAGTGAAACATGAGGCTTATATAGAATAGAGTGCGGTCCCATGAATAACAGGTTAATATATCCTCTAACAATCTAATCTGTCTATGATATAATAGTCCGTATTATATTTAATTATATAACTTGCTAATCAGTCATGCTTAAATAATAGTTAGGGCCGTAGATTAGCTTAATCACATATAACACGACACACCTCTGGCCCACGTGAATTCGTTATTCATGCATACTGACAAATCTCAATCGCAAGTGAATCCTGAACTGAAGAAGACATACTTAAAATTTCTAAAAGAGGAAAGCGAGCAGCAGCTATTTGTAGCGTACATAAGCCAATATGGATAAAATAAGAAACACATAAAACTGTTATTTATCATAGAGAAATGACTGAATATAGTCTTATGAGTTATTTAATCGATAGTAAGGAGGGTAATTAGTAATAAATAGCTGCCAATCAGATAAACCCTAATCGAAAGTTCATATAGTGGAGTTTCCTTCTTTAATGATTACAACATCCTTGCCCTATAATATTCTACAATAATAAACTCCGTATAAAGAAAATAACGCGTTCGATCTGCACAATATTTGTCCAATTTTCCGTATAGTGGATACTTCTCCAACAAGTATGGTAAGGAGGAGTCACCAGAGTCGACACCCACTCCCACTTTGCACCCCTCTGCCTTACCGGGTCGTCTACAAGCTGTAAAAAATATTTACATTTACAGAGTTCTATATCTATCAATTGTATCTTTAATTAGGGATAAGTCATCATTTCATAAATATTGTATTAGAATAATTAGTTATGGTAAGATATGTTACTGAATATAAGGAAGATAACCAATGATGAAAATTTATTATATTAGTAAAACATTTAAACATAATAATATACAATCCGATATTGTATTCTAGATGACGATATTATTAGCAGAGTATATATAGAATACTTCCACAGCATCTAGTACAATAAAACTGGACCAAAAAGAAGTAAAGTAGAAAAAATATTTGATTACTCTACGTAGTATTAGAAATAGATAAATATTTATGGGAAAATTTCACTATATAATATACTATTATTATATATTATTATTATGATTGTATAATTAATAATTAGTAATATATTAATATTATTATAATTATTAAAATATTATTTATTATTACCTGTATATTAATATTAATATAATTATTAATTATTATATTATTGAAAATTTATATAAATTATTATTTATTATATTATTTATTTATTATATATATTATATTATAATATATATTATAATTATATTTAAAATAAATATTTACTTTATTTTATATAATTGTTAATTAAAATATAAATTATACACTGCAAAATATTGTTACGCTTAATTATGGTGCCTGTAGACTATCACAACCTCGTATTAGGATAATATGCCAAGTACCAAATAAACTGAATAACAGACTACTCCTGAGGATGAGTTAAGTGTATATGCACTAATCTGCACCTAAGTATTATGGTGCTCTTATTACAGTGAGTGACGAATTTACTCAAATATGACTAATAAAACCGCTCACACAAGTGTACCATACTACATACCAACGTGATAAAAATAACTATTCCATACTAAACATTTCCTCTGCTGTGATATGTCTTTTGCCTCAGAGGAGCCTGAGTCCATTCGAGATGCATAAAGGTTATTTGAGACTGATATTTTACAAAACTCTTTCATCATACTCATACATACGTATGGATAGGAATAGGATTTAATGCGATTTTAATGGTATCTTAGTTCTTGCTTCCTTTCAACAATTACATCAATTTTGGGCTGGTCAAATTTGTTAAAGCTACAAGAAAGTCAGATTTTTCTTCAAATAGAAATATAATGATGAAATCTATAAATTGTAAATGTCTTAATTAAATTAATTTAATTTATTGAAAATATGTAAGTTCATGAGTGACGTTTGCAAATAATAGAGTAGTAAATTAAACTTATCTAATTAAAATAAACATAATACGCCTAATATCAAAACTGAGGGATAAATATACAATTTTCAAGGGCAAAAACGCAAGGCATCGAAATTGCTTTATTTAACCTGTGAAATGAAAATAAAAAAAAAATAAATAAAATAAATAAAATAATAAATTAATAATTAATACTAAAAAATACTACTAAATAAGCATTATATAAAAGATAATATATAATAAAGGAATGAGCATTTATGTCGAAAGCACTTATGGAGTAAATAATATATCAACTAAATTTAAAGAAATAAAATGTAAAAAAAAATAGATAATAAAATAAAGAAATAGAGATTGTTTAAAATATATAAATAATTAAATATAGCAATAATATTATATGATTTAGAGAAACAATCTATTAAAATAACAATACATAGAAGTATTTTTTCTATTATATATATAAAATAAATAAATCAAATAAAAAATATGATTATATTAATTATATATCTAAAAATAAAATAACTCCCAGATGTAATTATCCAAGCATACCGTATGGAACAGGTATATATCAATGAGAGTCTAACTACTCTGTTCCTTTCCAATGGAAACTTAATAACAGTAAGTTATAAGTAACTAAATTATATAATAACCCCACCTCTCTCAATCAGATGAAGATGGAATGTACTATCACAATAATACCCAACTCAAAGACATCTTTGTAAATAATAGATGAAGTTAGTATACTCGCGATGATTATCCTCCATACCCACTCGAAACTAACTCAAGTAGTATTAAGGCAAAATCTTATTCCCCACTATTTATTACCCACGGATTACGGATCTACGAGATAGTCACTCATCCATAAATATGTCCATAAAAATATAGCATATAAATAATTATATATATGAGATATAATTATACATCAATATAATATATAATTAAAATATATATAATATAATCTATAAAATGAGTATTAGCAATTAAAAGATCTCTAAATAGGCCTTCTTAATTATTATACTATAATATTATACAATAATTTTTTTATTTTTTTTTTTACATATTCTTATGTTTTAAAAGATACAATAATAAATAGATTAATAACTTAATCGCTAGCATATATGATAAGTATTAATATAATAATGAAATAAGTTAAATTTATAATATTACATTTAATTACTAAATATTAATCTATCTTGAGATTATTTTATTTCTACATCCTACAATGAGTAACCTCATCAGTATCACTACGCAGACATACCTAGAGACATATATAAGGAGTCCGTTATATTCATTTTTAACATCGATATATAGTTTAATATTATCGATACTCAGAATAATGTAATATAAGTCTGGTTAAGTTTAGTAGTTTACACATACGGACGGCTGTCAACCAACAGGTATCGCTCATGGGTCTATCTTCAAGACCATATAACGCGCAATAGACAATAATTTAACCGTCGAACTCACTATAGTAGATATTAATAACCTAGAGATCATATCCTATGTATATTATGTAATAAACTTTCTAGAGTTAATGTGAAGGTCTAGTTAAGACGTAAGAATAGATACTGTACAACGTAAATTATTCTACCGAAGAATTACTAATATATATGGAGTATAATTATAAATATATATTGTATGAATTATCGCTTATCTAACGGAATATAATATAAATGATTAAATTTACGTAATATGAGGAAGAATATGCTAAACGTATAACCGACTGAGCTTTATGATGAGGGCACAGCGGTATGTATCAGGTTGATTTCATAATATTCACACAGATCTAGAAGACAGCTAGTTTACTATATCAAGACGCTTAGTATTCATTCATTGAGTATTTATCGACGTTTGTGTCGAAAACTATGTACGATTTGCAATCACTATAGTATACCGCCAATCGTAAGAGATACTAGACTCAGATGTTGTGTCAGATACACCTGCACAGAAGGAAAATGATCAACGTATATTATCTGCGTATGATTATAGGTTGAGACAAGAGAGATCCCCTCGTACAGCACGATAAGTTATAGTTAGAGATTGCCCACATAGTTAAAGCAACACACGTGTTATTTATCATCATTAAGCACTTGGATGTAGGAGTGGAATATACATTTATATCTAATGACGAAAGAATTGACCTGTATCCATGCCATCTACATGCATTAAGGCTGCAGTGCTGAACATCCATTACCGATATTTTTCAAATCCATTGATCTAATGACTTAATATTGCGCTCGATGAGTTCCAGCGAAGTATATTTACGATTTTCATAATGATAATTGATGAGTTTATGTCGCTAAATACTCTGGGTCGCATCTGAACGGTATAACCTTCTCCGATAAGCTAAGATTTAGACATTAACAAAAAATTATTTCCGAACAATCCATTCACTTTATATGGATTATCTGCGGTGATTATCCAAGCTTAATGGAGCTGTTGACAATCAAATAGGCATAAGATAGCGTATTCAGTTTTCGGTCTTAAATATTATAAATTTGAATGGAGGCGTAAGTTATTAGTTAATACTTGGGGATTCATCTAATAATCGGTCCATGTGTTTACTTACCTTGCATACACATATCTGAATAATACCATAAACTAAGTATTTGCGAAGTATTCTATAGTAGGAGAGTGAATATATATACCTTTAGCACCGACAGTACGATCTCTCATAGTTATTATATCCGTTTCTAGTAGTACGACTAATATTATAGAATTTACTAATGTAGGAATTATATAATGAGCTATAAAGTAGAGGAGTACATGATGGAGTTCCGGGCCTCTAATTTTATAGAGACATTGAGCCGTGATCTGGATAGGAGTATATTTAATTTAACAGGTTAATATATATCCCGTAGATAGACGAGATGAATTAGGTAAGAAGATAGGATTCCTGTGTCACTGACGCAGCACGCTGACTGAGTACTATTAATCTAAATACCAACTTAAGGACTATTCACCTTATGGAAGGAGCATCTATGCAAATAAATATCTATAGATGTACGTCAGATACAAGCCAATACCTACTGAATAGATTCTCGGTTAAAAACTGATGAGTGTATAATAGGGAATCTTTAGATCAGCTATATTCAAATGCAACAATGGAAAATAATTCACGATGAACGAAGTGCGTCAGTTTAGATGTAAAGGTAGAGGATAGAGCCGCTTGTATATATAGGCCATTCGTGATGATATAGTAAGCATCACTTATTTTAATTTTCTCTATCATTTACTGCCATCCATGCACCCAATTTTTTCCACCTCAATCTTTAGTTATGCCAATGGTCAAAGACAATATTATTATTGCTCAATAACTTTTAAAGCTGACAAAAGGACTAATTGGCAGCGTATGTTATACGTTTCGCAAACATATTAAGGAGACATCAAATTCTAGAAGCTTATACATATGACTATTAATTATTATTTTTTAGTAGTTATACTAATAGAAGACCATAAAAAGACTTAAATCAACACAAAAGAATAGTTGATTAATTTATAAAGGAACTTATGGAAAATAAAAGAGCACCATTCAAATTTAATGTTACAAAAAATCGGTGCAAAGTCTTATAATATATTAAAATGAAGAATAAAAATGGTTATTTTAATCAAATTAAAATGTTGTGTATTCCTTATCACAATAGAGTTGATAACTAAAATTCAAACCATTAAATAAAAATCGATACTTACAAATGTAAGTTTGAAACTTAGTATCAAAGGCAAGGAAATGTTTTGGACTACGTAAGATTGTAAAACACAACACTGAAAATTATTCTATTAAATTACCTGTACAACCAATCTAACCAAAACGAATATAAAATATCGATGCGCATTAAAAAGTTCCGGTTATTAGAAACTACTGTACCACATTCAAAATTTAAGAATTAAAACAAATTCTGAAACCTCACTGACTTAAAATATGTTAAAATATTCTAAATACTTGGTCTCTCACAATTATGCTGGTTTCTAAACATTGAATGGTCGTCTAGTGCAAAATCAACGAATTACTTCGTTCTATATAAACTCACCTTCGCTAAAACATCACGGCCAAAAAAATTCATAAAGTTGATAGGAGAACCATTCTGAGATCCCATTGATTTTGGAATATTAAGACTGTTATCACCTGATAATATAAAATGTATGAAACATACTTAAGGAAGAGGAGTTTCAGAAATTTTGTAAAATTTAAAAATATTTAGTTCAGTAAACTTTAAGATATAGAAAATAAGGGTATTTAATATCAAAGGTAAAATAAACTCTCAAAGGAAATAGCAATGAACACTAAGAGGTGAATTCTATGCATGGTTGCTAGAAGTTAATGGATTGTATAGAAAATTATGCAAGCATATTCTTCAATTTCATTGGCGATTATTATTATTATTATTATTATTATTATTATTATTATTATTATTATTATTATTATTATTATTATTATTATTATTATTATTATTATTATTATTATTATTATTAATTATTTAAGGTTTGGGTAATAGTAGAGCAGAGGGGTGTCACCCCCGATTTTTATGAAAATCACAGGATATACTCTTAAAAACAAAATAATAATGAAGAATAGTGAAAACGAAAATCGGCGGTCTCTTTAGGAAAAAAATTGCTAAAACTCTCAGACTTTTCATTTTTGATCCATCAAGGTTAGGTCTCATTTCAGGCCCTCTAGTTCAGGTTATGATGTTTTGTTAGGTATACACAGAGAAAATCTATGTATACTTAACAAATCTTATAATAACCTGAACTAGGATGGCTCTAAAACGAGCACGAATCCCAATAATTTTTTTTTATAAGAAAGCCTATGGGAAAATTTTAAACTTTGAGAGGCTGTAACTTTTTTTCCTAAAGACGTAAATCATTTTCGTTTTTTTAAATTTTCATTATTATTTTTTAGAGTATATCTTGTGATTTAAAAAAAAAAATTATTTATCTTTATTTTTTTATAAGAAAATCCCATGGGATTTTTAACAACTTTGAGAGGCTAACTTTTTTTCCCTAAAGAGACCGCCGATTTTCTTTTTCACTATCCTTCATTATTATTTTTTTTAGAGTACGGTATATCCTGTGATTTTCATAAAAATTGGGGGTGACACCCCTCTGCTCTACTATTACCAAGATTTGAAACAAAAATCCTTTAAGATATGAACTCGAAAGATGAATATTAAAGGAAGATAATATTGAATATTTCTTTTTTTGAGTGGGTGTGCAGGACCCACCACGGCACACAAAGGAGCGGCCACGATAGGTTCTAAAACCAACTCTATGGGTGGGTCTTAACATAATGATTTTAATAGATGTTATGAAAAAATTTACTTAAATATCATACAAAATGTTCAGTTTTTAGAACATTAAAAATAAAGAAACAATAAGAAGCCACACGGGCCTATCGAGACAGTCCCAGTCAAGCTAATAGAACCAATCACCAAACATGCTCATGCAAATCCACAGAACACCCTAGGGCTTCTCAAAAACTTACATAGTATACACAAAATCTATAACTAAAAGAAAAAACTATAGCTAAAGCACATGCTAACTACTCTACAATCTTTAATAACTTTGTTATAGTCATAACATGAAGTCATGACTGTAAACTAAAACCCCGCCAATTTGGCTTAGTCAAAGTACATTATATGATAACCAAACCATCCATATACCTATCCAATCCTTTCCTAAATGTTGTAATCAAGTCGCACTCAACTACCACCAGCGGCAAACCATTCCAAAAATTAACAACCCTATTACTGAAAGAATGCTTTCTTATATCAAGGTGGCATGCCTTCTAAATTTTCTTACTGTTCCCCCTAGTCTTTTGTCCGTGGTCTACTATAAAGAATTTATTGGTCTCCAAATTATTAATAGATGTAAATATTTTGCAGACTTGTATCATGTCCCCTCTGAGAAATCGCCTTTCTACAAAAAACATTCCAAACTCCTTCAGCCTCTCCTCACTGTCCTTGCCCTCAAACCCAGAAATCATCCTTGTTGCTCTACGTTGCACTCTGTCTAGCATATCTGTGTCCTTCCTTCAGTAAGGAGCCCAAGCTGGTACACAGTCCTCTAATACTGGCCTAACATAGCTATTATAGTTTACTTATAACTTCCTTGCTCTTGTAAACGACATTGTGATTTATTATAACTAACATCTTATTAGCTTTATTCCTTGATTCCAAACACTGGTTAGCTACTTTCAAATTACTTCTTATAATCACCCCTAAATCTTTTTCTTGGTCCACAGACTAAAGCCAATCCCCATTCAAATGTAGTTAAAAATTTTATTTGAGTAACCAAGTCAAAGAACCTTAAACTTTTTATTATTAAAATTAATTTCGAATCTTTATACATCCATCCCTATTCCTTATTGAAGTAGCCATTTTGATATCATCTGCAAACTTAGAAACCTTACATTTAAGTTCCTGGTTTATCATTTATATATATGAGGAACAATAGTGGCCCCAGCACTGAACCCTGTGGGATACCATTCTTCACTATTTCCCATGATGACTTAATGCCATTTATTTTTGCACACACTTTTCTATTCCACAACCACTCTTTAATTCAACCATGTACCATTCCACCTATACCATATTGCAATAACTTCTTCATCAGCTTTATGTGGGGAAACTTATCAAAAGCTTTGCCGAAGTCTAAATATATAATATGACATGACCTTCTCTTTCTAAAACCATGCTGGGAGTAATAAGATATCTTGCCATCTTCCAAAAATTTCTCTATATGACCTTTCAGTAACTTTTCCAAAACTTCTACAACCAGAGATGTTAAGCTAACTGGCCTATAATTTCCTAAATCTTCCTTACTACCTTTCTTATAAATAGGCACAACATATGCCGTTTTCCAGTTGTTTGGGACCTCACCAAATGTTAGATCGCCTAAATATCAAATACAGTGCCTTTGCAATAAATAATGCTGGTACTACCCTCCTTAGGGATTCTCCCATATATACCATCAGGATCTACAGCTTTACTTGGATCAAAATGGTCCAGTAAAGATTTAATATCTTTTACCTCAAATTCAAATTCTGTAAGTCTATTTACTACATGCATACCAGAACAATAAGTCTCCAAACTATCATCCAATCTTTCCTCAGTAAACATTGAAGCAAAATAAGCAATGAAAATGTTGACCAACTCTTTATCTGAACTCCCTAAATTTTCATAAAGTTGCTGAAGGTAGGCAAATATTAAGCTACTATTGAAGTGGGACGATTCAGACCAGATGGACAGGTGTTATGGACCATAGTAAAGGAAAATGGCCACGAGGGATGGAATCTAGTTGAGAAAAATTAATAATGTGAACAGATATGGGACGTGGCTACGTCAGAATTTGATTGTGGGGGTTGGATTTTGTGACAGGTAGTGGCTAAGTGATATTGGTGTGGCCAATGCGGAGACGTACGAGGATAACCCCTGCAAGTTATTTCGACTGAAAGGAAGCCCACTCGTCAATATTTGGCTTTATATTTCTTAAATTTCGCACCTCGCCCAGCGAGATCGGAAGCCTTGTCGGAGCAGAATAATAATCAGTTGATGAAAGGCGACCTTGTCGAATAGCATCCGTAAGGATCCGAGAATAGCTACGGAAAGAGGAGGAGGTCACAATGGCTTCTCCATTGGCGGTTTCATTGCCAGTCACCCCTGCGTGAGAGGGAGTCCAACAAAGTGTAATTCGTTTCTTGCGAGAGTGAAGCAACCGAAGAAATTGTTTTACAGGGGATCCCATGGCATTTTTAGAGTACAGGAGGATTTGAGCGCCTGGATGGCGCTGTGCGAACTCGAATAAATGACAAAAGGGTAGTCTTGGTTAAGGAATAAAATTCGAGAGCAATCATTATAGCTATTAGTTCTGCAGTGAAAATTTAAACATGACCAGAGAGGGTATGGGAGAGGTTGCTACCCGGAAAAACGGCATATGCACCCCACGCCTTTCTCGGTTTTAGAGCCGTCGTGAACTGCAAAGCGACAATAATGAAGCCTTTAACAAGGAGGCTGGATTTGGAAAGAGTGGACAGGACCAGGGAAATTGAGGGAGCTGGGAATAGGCAAAGTGCATACCCTTCATCATAAGTGTGTTTTAATCTTGTGAAGTGTGGACGTGTTTCAAATGTGCTCCTTATTGAAAGTTAATCTTTATTTTATCTTTCGTTATTGTTATGTTGTGCTGTGTATAGTGAAAGTGTATGTGTATTTTATCAAACATTTTGTGTTAAATGAAGGCTTTATTAAATGTTATTTTTATCTAGTAATTAATTATTTATTCGTTTCGGCGAGGTCTGCGATTTACGTTTTAAAAGATAAGTTTTAGTTTTAATTTTTTTTTTTCATTTGTTTTAGTTTTAGGTTTTAACAAATTTTAATATTGCCTACCAGAATATAGCATAGTTATATAGGTTTAAGTTTTAAATTTTTCCATTATTAGAGCTTTTTTTGTATTTTTGCTTTTTTTTTTTTTTTATTTCGTGAACTTGTAGGGTGTTAGTGTTTTTTTCACATTTTACATATTTTCACATTTTACCATATTTAATTTTTAACTTTTTTTTTTTTTTTTTTTTTATTTCGTGAGTGGAGGGGTGTATGAGAGTGTTAGTGTTTTTTTAACTTTAAGATTTTTTCATATTTTACATATTTAATATAAATTCGAATTTAGTTTTTTTTTAACATTTACGGTTTAAATTAGGTTTTAGTGTGTAAACAATTTTAACTGATTTCACGATTTTGTTTGTTTTTTTTTCGCCTGTTTGTTTTTGTTTGTTGTTTGTTTTTGTGGTAGGTGTGTGTGCGTGTTGGATGGAAGATTTGCACAGGCGCGGCTTACTACCGACTTTACTACATCCGTGCTTGCAATCTAATTCTGCATCCGTGGAACACCAACTCTCTACCTCTAGCCCTAACCTTTTGCTCCTGTCTGACACCAGATGGCTAGAAATTCATCCTCTAACGTCGTTTAATATGTCCAACTAAAACTTATTTCATAATTTCCGTTCTAAAGGGTGGAGTATGTGCCTATTGTTAACATAAACACTCCTGTAACGGTCTCAGTGAATCTCGAAATCTCCCAACATCGATTTCCTATGGCTTAAAATCTTTCTGCCTTCTACTAAATATCTTGTGCTTCTGCTACTGCTCTCCTACTAGAACAGATTTTCAAGCCTTTTTTTGAAATATCTTTACTACTTCTCACGAGAATGTTATATATCTTCTCATCCAAATACTGAGTCCTCTATTTAGGGGATTTTCAATGTACATAAACACCTGAATGGTTGGGGCGCTTCCATACCGATTTAGGTGGGGCGGAGGCCGAATCATTCAGCAATTCTCAACGATCTGGAGGCAACTAATTAAAGAACCCACACACATTTCGATCGTCCCAACCAATTCTAACACGCTTGACTAATGTTTCACCACTAGTCCTTCTCTCTTAAAAATACACCACTTTCGCTCCTATGGTAAATCTGACCACAACCTTATATCTCTTATTTTTAATACTTCTCTCTGGCAACAGCTCCATCCTGCCTACTCGTTTTTTCTGGCACTTTGATCGGGCCGATTTGGGGGGCTTTGCGTTGCTTCTACGCTAACTATAATTGGAATGACTGCTTTGTCTCTGGTGATGCTTCGACTTCTGCCGATAAGGTGGGAGGCTGTAATCGTTGATGGGATGGACAGGTTCATTCCTGCTTCGACTAAATCTTTCTCTCCTCATAATCCATGGTTCGATCGTGCTTGTTTCTTGGCCTTTCAGGCAGACAGGGCGTATCGGGAGTGGAAAATTTCTCGTTCTCATATCACTCTTACTAATTTTCCATTTCTAGAAATCGTTGCAGGGATACTCTTCGACGAGCAAAGCGGGCTTTCATCAAAAGAAAGTGCGCTAACGCTCCTTGGTTCTCCTACTGACAAATCTTTCTGGCCTGTTGCCAAAAACATCTCTACAACTTCTGTAAATCTGTCTTTCCTCCACCTTATTCGCTCTGATGGTTCTGTTGCTAATCTCTCCAACTGAAAAGGCATCTCTTTCGGCCTCCTATTTTCCTCTAACTCCAACCTGGACGATTCGGCATTCCCATCCTCCTCCTTCTCGGCTCTCAGGTGTCCTAATGCCTTTGCCTGTGTTACATTTGATCGGGTGCTGGGCTCCTGATCTTCGAACCGTTAGGAGGCGGGTGGCCGCGGATGGCATTCCTCGCCGAGTTTTTGAGGGAAGTGTGCTTCCGTGCTGACCAAGCCTCTCATTTAACTATGACCTGCAGTGACTTAATACTAACACATATCTTTAGTGTTGTAAGCCACATATGTCCAACCTATTCAAAAAAGGTAGCCGCTCTGATCGCTCTAACTATCGGCCTATAGCTCTCACTTGGTGTTCTATCTAAGATCTTTGGAAACCCTTCTCTACTCTCATTTTCTAGTTCATCTGGAATCCTCATTCACTTCTTTCCGATCGCCAGTATGGCTTTTCGCGTTTCCGGTTTCTAACTGGCGATATACTTTCCTATCTTACTGATTTATGGTTTTTCGCGCCTTAGGAACTACGGGGAGACTTGCGTGTGGCGCTTGACCATATCCAAAGCATTGACCGGTATGGGCACGCGTCAGCCAGCTCTCCAAGCTCCGCTTCCTTTGGGTTTTCCCTTCCTTCACTTGCCTTACATTATGTGCTGGTTTTCTCTCAATCGCTCAAATGTCGGCTGTTGTTTTGACAGGGGCGACTTCTTCCTTCCCTGTAAATCATGCTGTTCCTCTTGTGGTGTGCCTTATCTCACCATCCAATTCCTACTTTTCATTAACGACTTCTCACCTGCACATCTATAACTCTATCCACTCGTATGACGATGCCTTCCCTTCCATTCTTCAACTCTTTCAATTCTGCTCCCTCTTTTTATACTTCTAGAATTGCCTCTCGTCTTAATTTTCACGATTCTATTCTCGCTGATCTGGATAGAATTTCCGGGTGGGGTCGTCTGCACCTTGTGAAATTTCAATTCTTTAAAAAACTCAACTTCTCAAAAATCTCCCTCTCTAAAAAACCTCCAACTTTCCTATTTCTTTCGACGTTCTCTCGTCTCTCCTGTTGAAAAAATAAACATCCCTTGGCCTAACATAAAACAAAAAAAATGTCTTGGAAACCTCAACATCACAACGGGTGCTAGGGCGACCTCAAAGAAAACTGGGGTTCTGTTTAGACTGCGAGCCTTTTTTTCCTTTTCTTCTCAGTGTGGCTTCAGCTATACAAGGGCCCCTCATTCCCCCTGTATGGAATACTGCTCTCATATCTGGGGGGCTCTGGTTTCACCCGGCTTTTGGACAGGGTCGAGTCAAAGGCCAAAAGGCTTATAAACTGTTCCGTACTTTCCTACTTCACTGACCCTCTATCTTTGCGGCGCGATGGTTGGTGCTTTATCTCTTCTATAGGTACCGCAGCCGCAGGTGCTCGAGGGAACTTGTCAATCGCGTTCCTCCACCTTTACGAACGTCCTCGTAGCACAAGGGGTGCTGGTCTGCGCGCTAGAGTTTTGTGTGGATATTGGCAACCACAGGCTAGTTCGCTGCGGTGCTTCCTTCTTTCCAGCCACTTCTGTTCTGTGGAATTCTCTTCCATCTTCTGTGTTTCCTGCTGAATTTAATCTCCCTCGCTTTAAAACCACTCCAAAGCCTGCGTCTGTGCTCATCTGCGTTTTTCTTAGTTGTTTTTTTTGGGGGGGGGGTTTTTTTTTAAAAAAAAACCCCTTTTCCCCGCCCCTGAGGCGTGTAACACACCCACCTTGAATAGGGCTTCGCTCGTGAGTGGTGGTGACAACTGTATAAAAAAAAAAAAAAAAAAAAAAAAAAAAAAAAAAAAAAAAAAAAAAACAGGAGTACCTTTCGCAAAGAAATGTTGAGGAAGTTAAGAATGCAATAATGAATAAACTGTTTGCAAATGGTCAGTAAGGAAGATTCTACGGTACCCCTCGCAAGATCGGCGTCAGAGCAGACGGTATTAGGATTTGGAAACGAAGATAGCTTGGCACATGATATATTCCATTCGCATGACGAGAAGCATTATTTTGATCTCAACTTCGAGGCTTAATCAGGGGGGTGATCGGAAGGCTCATGTGGAGATACGGATCCCCTCGCTTTGGATGGGTTCTAACAAGTGTAGTACAGCTAAGGAGGTCTGATTGTTTACTACGCAGCAGTAGCCCAACTTCCATCTGATTACGCCGATGTTGAGACGTGAAAAGGACTTGCGATCAGTGCCCCAGATTTTTGAGGTGAGGTGACGCAATAGGTCAAGCGCACAATGACAAGTCGTTTTCAGGTTTTTTCATAAGGCCCAGAAATGACTTACGAAGCAGCCGGAAAAGGTGAATCATATAAGGTTAGTTTCGCGGGAGGAAGGGGGAAGGTATTTCGCCTTCCTTCCTTCCGAAATAGTAATGCTGAGGTTTTGGAGGGTGAAAAGTGTAACCCATTTGAGTTATCCCATAGTGAAATGTTTTCAATGGTTAGTTGGAGTTGTCGTTAAAAAAGTGATAGCCTGTAACGCCAGGTCAACATATTGGGAATACTTGACCGTAGCCGGAATGGTAGTAACGACTTCAAGTCCGAGAGCAAATAATAATACATTAGGACATTTGCCCTGCGGAACACCATCCAGATTAAAGTGGCGTCAAAGAACAGAAGAGCACCGAACCTGGATGGACCTATCTGACAGAAGGCATGGGATAAAGAGAGGAGGTGGTCCTCGAAAACCGAACGTGTGGAATTTAAGGAGGACCCCAGTTTCCCACGTTGTATCAAGTTTTTTCAAGGCCAAAAAAGAAACTGAGAACCCTCTTGCCAGTTAAGAAGACCTTCCAGATGACATGGGCCAGTCTTAAAGGGTTTGTGGTCGAACTATGTTTGCCGAAAAAAAAACCAGTTTGAAAAAGCCTGGCGACTCTCCAGAGCAGGGAGGAGGCCTACAACCAATTTCACCTTTATTTTGCAAGTAGAACAGGTCACCGAAATTGGTCTTTGGCTGTCCGTCAACTTCGGATCTTTCCCAGGTTTGCGAATAAAGACTGCAAAAGCTGCTGTCCAAATAGATGGAAAAGAGGATTCGATCCTGATCCTGTTATACAGATCAAGCAAGAACGCTGATGCAGAAGGGCGAATGTGACGGAGAATTATGTACGAAATGATGCCTGGGCCAGTTAATTCGCCAGTGCAATTTCATAATCTCTAAGTGTAAAAAGACGGTTATAGGTATGATCTTCCCATGTCGCTGCTGAAAAGTCTGACGGTACAGTGCTAATTCTTAGTTTTTGAAAGGCCTCTGCATAGTGGGGAGAGCTCGAGTGGCTAGCAAGTTTAAAGCCTAATGCATATATAAGCAACAGTTCCAGAAATCATAACGATTATATTAGGCCAATAACGGAGGACTGTGGGCGGAGAGCTGCTAGAGAAGGAGATATTTTCTTTACAACTTTCCACACTGAAGAAAGGCGAGTTGTGGAGTTGACAGTCAAAGTACAAGTTCGAAAGCATTGCTTACACGTTTGGCGATTGATTCGGCGAGATATCCCCACAGCAGCTTTGAAAATAAACATGATTTGGGGTGGTGCGGGTCCATTTATTTGCCTGTAGAGATTTTTCCTCTCCCGGCTAGCTTGTGCACATTCTTGGGACCACCAAGGGGTTGGCGAATGTCTACCCGCGAAAAACAGCGGGATGTAAATTTCTGTTGCTGTGATAATTTGTTGGAAATAGTTAAGGGCGGTATCAGTGGTCGGGAACCGCTTATTAAAAGGAGAAAGTGGGATAGCTGTGGCCTGATAAAAAAAAGGCACCACTCCGAGCGATCATAACGCCAGCGATAATGAGGTTCTAACAATGGGCTTGGTGCGAGGTCGTGTAAGGCTATTGGGTAATTGTCACTGCCGTAAAAGTAATCGAAGCTGGACCATGTGAAGCGATCCATAAGGGAATATAAGTCAAAGGAAATATTTATGAAGGTGGAGGCGTGTGGGTGTCCAAACGCTCGTAGGTATGGAGTCGCAGTGTTGAGGCATCCCAAAGAATAAGAGGTTAGGAGACCCCCAAGGATCTTAGCCTTGGTCGAGGTAGTGTAGCCACCCCACAGTGGATGGCGAAGGTTGAAATCTCCTAACAAGACATCCGGAGGGGGAGTTACTAGAAAAGGTCATCTAAGTAGGTCCAATTAAGCTCTTAAGCTCGCTACTGGGGAGCAAAGTTAATCGAACAGACTGTGAAATCGGTGGACAGGTGATGCCACTGCATGAAGTCTAGTTCGAAGGGGGACTGGAGAATAGGGGATAGACTTATGAATAATAATTACGGCGCCTCCCCTCTCGTTGCCACCTCGTTCTATGGATGTTGTATTCCGACTGTTGGGAGAAGTTCCGATGGCACAGTCTTAGTTCCTACAAGCGTGTACACTTTGGTGTGCATAAATTTATCAATTGAACAAGTTCTTCAAAATTCAACTACTAACAATCAGTTCCATTTAAGGAAGGTGCCCATGCCGTGTTGTTGTGAGTGTTAAAAAGATAGTCTTTTTGAGACAATTGTCTCTATGTGGCTAGCGGCAATGTCGGAAGAGGAATCAGATAGGGTGGCGAGGCTGATGCCGAGGCGTAGGAGCTGCAAATCCTGGCGGTAAGGAAAAGTCGTACAACAATGACTTTGCTTGACCGGTTTCAGGAAGGGGGGGGGTTCTTGTTGTATTTGGTAGAGGGTTTTCACCACGAATACGAATGAGGTCGAGTTCGCTCAGGTCCATATTATTGTGTGGACGTATTTGGCCGTTAGAAGAGTAACCAGAATGCTCATAATTAAGAGTGGGAGCGATGTAGATATTAACCGTGCAGACAGATTTAGAAATGAGTGGAAAGAATGAGACTTTTCTATGGAGAAAGTGCAGAAAGGTGTTATCGGGAAAGGGCCATCTACCTGTGATGGCGGTTGAGATCCAATGTGGGTTTCATTGGGTTAATAGGAAAAGAGATCTCTGATGGGGGGAGTTGAGGAGACACTCGGAAATTCCCAGAGGTTTTCTGAAGCACAAGAGTCGAGAGTTTGAGGCTTTGTCAATGAGCCATCAAGTGGATGGCTTTGGAAAGAGGAAGACAATCTGAATCGGGATGCGAGGCCTCTAGGTACACTTTCATGACGCCAGCTACAGCAGAACGATTGGAGCGCTTGTGGCATTTGTGCTGAACAGTTTTACATTCACCCCCTTCGAAAGCGCAGGAAGCGTAAGAAGGGGGAATTGTCACCTCAAGCTTCATTACGGTACTGGAATATGTGATCCAGTAAGGTCTGGAATCCCTTTGGGGAGTGCTGTAATAGGAAACTCGAAGGAAGAGTTGAGAGAGGATTCAGAAGAGGTGGAATAACCCAGCAGGCACAATCTATTTATGTCTATGCTTTTGTTTCGGGAATAGAGCTGCAGCGAGGCCTTTTTCGAGTTGCATTTTTTTTAAAACAGATGTGTCCTGCTTTAGAAATTCGAATGCTTTATATTATAGAGTAATCCTTGTTATGGTACCTAGTCTTTTATTTCCGCTCAGGGACATCGATTTTAGGATTGGGAGCAAACCCAGGGGGCGGGGTGGGGGGAGACGCTCTCTGAGCTTGGTAAGGTGGGTGAGCAGATTTAGGCTCGTTGCTGGTCGGTCGAAAACCAGTACTCGCTATAGGGTTCTGGATTGCAGGCTGCTTTCGGAGTATTTGAGTAGTCAGTAATATAGGCGAAGCAGGTGGGCAGGTTGAAGCAACTATACAAGTCCCGCTGGAGTTCTACTGGAATGGGGTTGTGTCGGTGTGTTAACACATACAGGCGGGGGGGTGGGGGGAAGCTGCTCCAACTGAAGGGTAGTATTGCCATGGCCATGCAGGATATTTGCCTTTGAGCTGGTGTATGGTATGTTTTGCATGGTACATAACTCCTTATCTTCTGTTCAAACAGGTAGAAGGAAATTTTAAACCGCCGTGGCGGTCCCCTACAATTGCTGCAGTGGGTGTTTTCTCAGAGAATGTCAAATTCTTCTCCACAAATAGTGCAGATTTTACGCGGTCACCCACAGTATTTTGGGGGATAATCTTTGGGTCTAGGAATAAACAGACCAACACTAGCTTGTAAACCATATTTTCACCTTTGTAGATGAAAAAGGAGTGTTAAAGGTAAGCAGCAAACGAAAATTTTGGGTGTCGAGCAAGTCTCGACGCGGGGGGAAACTTGTATAAATTTGCAATAGGAAGCCTCTTCTCTTGGAGATGGTATAGAATGGAAGTAGTTTTATTTTTCTTCTCCAAGGCAGCATAAATATGAGTTTCTTACTTCAGCAGGAGTAGCAGTAAGAGGGATATCACAAAGATGTTAAGGATGACAAGATGGAACTTTGATTCTGAGTAGCATCTTGAATGAGAAAGGACCCAGTTTCTCATTACTGTGACGGGAGATTCTTCAACTACTAAAGCTTTCTCAAGAGCTTTACTAACATAGATATTTCTATGGTCGGTAAAAAGTTTAAACCCGGTGGATTGCAGTAAATAATACATCAGGAATGATGTGTTAGCTGGCAGTCCCGGGGAGGAGGCAGCATGTGGAGTAGACAAGCGAGAAAGACTAGGAGGAGGTTACTTTTCGGGATTGCCTCAACCGTTCGGGCGTGACAGGCGAGGGATTGCTGGGGAAAGGAAGAGTTTTTCAAGGTGAAGTGGTGGTAATCGTGGCATCAATGTACCAAGTGCATTTCAAAAATCGCCGGCAGTTAATATTTGTATGCTCAATAACAGATATATATATCTTCTAAAATCTGAGGCAATTTATTTGTATCCATTGTTATATTGTTTTAAAGAGGATTAACCTTATGGGTGTAGAGTCCATCAGGTTTGTACCCGGAGGGCTACGCTGGAAGGCGTTCTAGAGGAGTCAGGGAAAAAGGACCAAATCTGGTGCTAGCTCGTGTGTACCGAATCACTAACGAGTGGGACGGGCCGAACGGCTCACACCCTGTCAGCACATGATGAAGATGGGTGTCCCTCCCATATGTAAGGGTGACAACGGCGTTCATCTACCTCTTTGGAGAAAAAAAAGATAGAAATTGTGGTGGAGGACGAGGATTGAAAGACAATTAGTTCGAAAAATTAAGGGATAGGAGAAAGACAAATATTTCGTTTGAGACAGTTACATACTAAAAACAACAAACATAGTGTTGGTTTTAATCAATATGTTATGTCTTAAGTGGCAACACTGATCATACCACCATAAGAATCAAAAACTGGGAGGATAAAACTACTACTACTAATATACCTTATTAAAATGGATCTCGGGTGCAATTGTCATGAAACTTACAAAATGCTTAAAATTAGCTGAAAAGGAAAAATTTAAATAAAACTCGAAAGAACCGCGAAAAGTGTTAGGAAGACCCCTAATGACCTTGATAAAAGTTATGAATTCCCCACTTTTATGCGTGTAGGAGAAAAAAATTTCAAGATAATAATGCATGGCACACGGACATGTCTAGGGGGGGGGCAGGGACTTGCACCCCCAAACCCGTGATACCATATATATATATATATATATATATATAATAAATATATATATTATATATATATATAGTATAGATATATAATATATATATATATATATATATATATATATAATATATTATATATATATATATATATATATAAATATTATATTATATAAAATATATATATTAAGTATATATTTATAATATAATATTAATATTATTATTATATATGTATATAATATTAAATATATAATATTTGGGATACCGATAGTATCGGTATCGGCAGTATCGGCCTTTTTTGGGTATCGGTATCGGTTTAATATGGCCGATACTTTTCTTTCTTTGGGTGAAATTTTTTTAAGAAACTTTTTAGATTCAATAATAATCTATTCGATATATATATATATATATATATATATATTATACTATATATATATATATATATATTATATATAATATATATATATATATATATATATATTATATTATATATAATATAATATAATATATAGTATATATAGATATTTCCTCAACTTCTTTTAACTTAGATTTTAGCGTTTCTCAACTTTGGGTTTAGCGTAAACATTTAATATTTGGCATAGCTATTTATTAATTTTTAAGATTTAGGTTCTACTTTTTTAGTTATCAATAGTATTTATTTTTTCTTTTTTTTTTGAACTTCAAATTTCATAGAGTGCGTGAGTGTTTTTAAACTTTCTGGATATTCATATCTTTCCGATTGCTGTAATAGGGTTTTACCTTCTAAAATTTCAGGTTTTAAAGTTAGGTTTTAGAGTACGAGAATAATTCTTCCTCATTTCTCCTTTGTTTTTGTCTGTTTGTCTTTTTTTGGATTGTGTTGTGCTGTATATAGCAGATTTGCCACAGCATGATTTCTATTGACTTTACCCAACCATTAGTGGCTTGCACTCTAACTCTGCAACCATGGAATACCACCTCTCTAACTCTAACCCTAAATTTTGCTCTTGTCTGAGACCCAGGTGGCTAGGAATTCATCCTCTGACTTATTTAAGTAATCCAATTATAAACTATAATTTCATAACTTTCCGTCTGAGTGGAGTATGTGCCATGTAAAACATAAAACACTCCTATAACACTCTGAGAGTGTTCCTCGAATACTCCTAAACTTCGATGTTCTGTGCTTGAAAAATGTTTTCTTTCCTTCTACTACAATTATCTTTGTGTTTCTGCTACTGTTCTCTAACAGAACAGATTTTCAGTCTAAACTGCTGATTACCTTACTTACTTCTCACAAGACTGTTATATCTTCTCATTAAATACTGAGGTCCTCTATTAGGGGATTTCAATGTACATAACACTGAATGATTTGGTTCTCTATACTGATTATAGGTAGGCGAGGAAGCGAATCATTCAGCTTATTCTCAACGATCTGGGCAACTAAAATAAAGGAACCAACACACATTTCGGATCAGTTCCCAACCGATTTTCTTGAACACCAATTGACCTATGTTCCACCCACTAGTCCTTTCTCTCTATAAATACACACCTTCGCTCCTATTGGTATCTGACCACAAACCTTATATCTCTTAATTTTAATACTCTTTCTCTAAAAATCTCCATCCTGCCCTATGCGGCGTTTCTGGCACTTTGATCGGGCCTATTGGGGCCATGCATTGCTTCTACGCTAGCTATTGGAGTCACTACTTTGACTCTGAAGACTCTTTGTGTTCTGTAAAAGTGGCGAGCTGTAATCGTTGATTGGGATGAGCAGGTTCATCCTTCTTCGACTAAACTTTTCTCATCAAAAGTCCATGGTTCGATAGGTGCTTTTTTCTCCTGACCATTCAGGCTTAGCGACAGTGCCTATCGAGTGTGGAAAAATTACGTTCTCCTATCACTCTTGCTAATTTCATTCAGCTAGAAATTGTTGCAGGGATACTCTTCGACCAGCAAAGCATAACTTTTCATTTAAAACAAAAGTTACGCTGCCTCCTTGGTTCTCCTACTGGAACAAATCTTTCCTGCCTCTTGCCCAACAAATCTAAAAACGTCTGTAAGAATCATCCTTTCCTAATCTTGCTCTGATGAATCTGTTGCTAAATTACTTAAAAAGAAAAGGCCAATCATCTCTTTGGCCTTCTATTTCTCTAACTCAAACCCTGGACAGATTCTGCATTCTCTTCCTTCTTTCAGGATGTCCTAGTGCCTTTAGCTGTGATTACATTTGATCGGGTGCATGGGCTCCGGAAATCTATGAACGTTAGGAAAGGCGGGTGGCCCGGATGCATTTCTCTCCGAGTTTTGAGGAAGAGTGGTTTCCTTGCTGACCCGCCCCTCGTTTCAACCTATATACTCTATGCCTCAAGACTATTTCACTTTCCCGTCAGTGTTGGAAGCGCGGTATATGTACAACCTTATCCAAAAAAAAGGATTGCGCTATGATCCTTCTTAGCTATCGTTCTATAGCTTTTAACTTTATTCTATCCGAAGATCTTGTGAAACCCTTTCAACTCTTCACTTCATTGTACCATTCTGGCACATCTCATTCACTTTCTTTCCAGATTGCCAGTAATGCCTTCGGGGGCTTCGAGGTCTAAAACTGGTGAATTATTCACTTTCTATAAACAGATTTTTATGGTTCCGCCCTTAGGAACTACAGGGAGACTTGTGGTGGGTGGCGCTGACATTAAATCCAAAAGCAATATTTGGGACCGGGGTATGGCACACGGTCACTGCTCTCCAAGTCCCTTCCTTTCAAGCGGTTTCCTCCTTCTCTTTGCTTACCTATGCCTAGTTTTATTTCAAATCGCTTTCAATATCGGCTTTGTTTGATGGCGACTACTACTTCTTTTTCTGTCAATAGTGAGTTCCTCAGGGTTGTCTTATCTCTACTTTATTCCTGCTTTTCATTATATAATCTTCTCACTTGCACATCTAACTCTATCCCATCATATGCCGATGACTCGACCCTTCATTCTTCAACTTATTTCAATTCTGCTCCCAATTTTACTTCAAGAATGCCTCTCGTCTTAATCTTTCCGGATTCTATTCTCGCTGATTGGATAGAATTTCCGGCGTGAGTTCGTCTCAACCTTGTCAAATTTAATTCTTTAAAACCTAACTTTCTACAAAATCTCTGCCTCTCTAAGAAACTAACTTTCTATCTCTTCGACGTTCTCTCGTCCTCTCCTGTTGACAATATAAACATCCTTGGCCTTAATATACCAAAAATGTTTAGAAAAACCTCAAATCACAAACGGATTTACTAGGGCGCCTCAAAGATCGGGATTCTTATTTGACTGCGAACTTTTTTCCTCTTAGTTCTCCAGCTATACAAGGGTCTCATCCGTCCTTGGATGGAGTACTGCTCTCATATCTGAGGGGCTCTGGTTTCACTCGGCTTTTGGACTAGGGTGGAGTCAAAGGCAAAAAGCATATACCGTCCTGTACTCTATCTAGTTCACTCTTGACCTATCATCTTTGCTGGCTATGTTGTGCTTTAATCTCTTTGCTTTAGGTGACTGTAGCATAGGTAAGTGCTCGAGGAACTTTCCACTCGCGTACCACCCACCTCTTACGACGCCTCGTTAGCACAGAGGGGGGTTGTTCAGCACATGATTTTGTTGTAATGGTAAACTCCCGACTAGTTCGGCTCGGGGTATTCCTCTTTCCTGCCACCTCTGGTTCTGTGGAAAATTCTCTTCCATCATCTGTGTTTCCATACTCAATTTAATCTCCCCACTTTAAGCTTGCGTCTGCTTATCTGCATTATTTGCGTTAGATGAATTTTTGAGGCGTTCAACACCCCTTCCTTGAATATGGTTCTGCCCGTGAGCGGAGGTGACAAATTGCAAAATAAATAATAAAATAAAGGTTCATAAGATCCCTAAACATTTGGGACTGTGCCAGAATGGCTGACAGATTTTGCTCTCTATTCCGAGATGAATATAAATAGCATAACTGAGGAGCTTGCTAATTCGTCAAAGAAAAAATTCACAGAGTGGAAGCTGCCTATCAGCAACCCCTGCACAGCACTGATTAGTGACGATGGTGGACTTTTCAAGCAAATAACCTACTGAAGATGAAGAGGTATTTGATATGTTAGGACTTTGACAAGTTCATCGGGCGAAATTGCATTGTCATCTTATTAACCTTCAATGAACTGACACCTTAGAAATCATCGAGAAAGTTGTTAGACGGTGATCTCGGAGCAAAGAAATTAAAATATCCAATCTGCGGAAGAGGAGATGAGATCTACAAACCATAGAGATGCTGCCTACAGAAGAGAATCCTTTCTGGAATGAAAATGGGCCAAGTTTCATATATCAGTGCTTGCAAGAATAATTACAAACACCTTCCCTCATCAGTCGAGAGCGAGCGTATTTATAGGTAGGTAGGATAAACACTCCAAAAAGGAGCAGGCTCTCGCCAGATACTAGTAAAAGCTTAATTGCTTGCTGCATCTACAATTTAGTGAATTTTGAATTTTGAGTATGAAATGATATCAATCTTTATCTTAAAGGGTATATATTATGTAATGTTTGAGTTAATAGCGTTTTTTTATTCCTGTCTTTTTCAGCGTGATTAATTGAGGTCTCTTCTGTCTATTTTTATTGCTTAATATTGTAGTAGTTAAAGAATCTTCTTGTAATTGTAATCATGTTAAATATAAAGATAGTAGCTAACTTTGTTAAAACTTCCGGAAAATTGGAGTGGAACTATTTTTGAATAAACCACAAACATAAAAATAATTATATATATTCTATTTATATTCCTTAAAGATATATTTTAATTTAAAATAATTACTTGGCAACAACCAAATAGAAAATGAATGACTAAGTATTTACGATTATACAGGGGAATACACTCTTGAGTTGCCTTAGCAGTACACAAATGGTCTATCTTATTACTGTGTATTATATTAATTAAAGTATCGGAATCGGTATCGGCCTCTTTCTGGTATCGGTAAATAACTAATATAATATTATATATATATTATATATAATTATATATATATATAGGAAATAAAGGCAAAAAATAAACATATTAACTTACAATTCAGCGATATAATATATATTATAATATATATATATATTCATTATATATATATATATATATATATAATATATATATATAGCTTAAATTATTTATTTCATAATTATGCAATTTAGATCTAACACGAAAGAACCAAAGTGGGAAAGTAAAGAATACTGCCTTCTCCGGATTGAACACTACCGCGTGTTGCGAAATGAGGACAATTAATTTGTGGCGATGGCTTTACGACTGAGCTATCCCACAACCCAAAAAAGTTGAGTTCAAGAAGTTTTAAATCTTTCCTTCCATATGTTTTTGTTTAAGATTAAATAATACATTGCCGATTTCATGCAATATTTAAGCAACTACATTAGAGGGATAGACAAGGCTGGACACCTGTGTGATTGTCGCTTTGTGAAGGAACTCAGATTGTTATTTTTACTTTTTAAACTGTTCTATGAACTGCACTTTGTGGGTTGGGATAGCTCAGATCGTAAAGCATCGAGCATATGGTCCCATTACGCAACACGCGGTGGTTCAATTCCCGAGAATGCAGTTAATTCTTTACCTTCCACTTTATGTTCTTGTTTAAAGATTATATATATATATATATATATATATAATATATTATATTATATATATATATATAATATATATAAAAAAATTTTTAAATTATAAAATTTTTTCATATATATAATTTATTTATTTTATATTTATATATATTTATATAATATATATATATTATATATATATATATATATATTACAGCCTATTTATTTCGAGTTTCAGCCACAATCTATTAATGTAATTGTATTACCGGGTGCGGGACGGGGACCCAACTTCAAATGGCACCCTACCAAACCTCTATTCCCAACCTCCGGCCCCTTAATGAAAGATCTTTACAAATGGATTATATACTTTTTGGCACTAGTACGAAAATCAAATATAGGAAGGCTGTGCTTCAGAAACATTAATTTTCTGCCTTTTCAATTATGCTGAGACAGTTTCTCTTTTATCATCAGTATATTTAGGCCCAGCAATTGCTAGAATCTCTTTTCACTTGAACCACTAGTTTGGAGACAGCCAAGTATTTCCTTGCAAGTTTACTCAGCGTGGGTAAATATTTTGCTTAGCTTTCCCCAACTGATAGAATATCATTTGTATCTAGTCGTTTTTTCTTGGTGATTAGTTTCAATCATTTGCACTACACTTTTGGTAGTATGCGTGTTTTCTCATCACTACTGGACGTAGAAAATCTTCCAGTGAATCTGTTATAGATTTACTAGTAGAGGTGTTGGTTCTAAAGATTTCGTTTTTTTTCCTTTTTAATGAGTGGCAAATTAATAGACTTCTCTCTCTCTCTTCTCTATATCATCATTATATAATATATATATAATATATAATAATATATATATATATATATATATATATTATTATATAATATATAATTATAATATATATATATTATATTATTATATTAATATATATATATATATATATATCTCATTCTTCTCTTCCTTTGTTTAAATTCCCAGACTGCGGAGTAAGGTGCGTGGACAAGACATCGGAAAGAAAAGCCAGTAGAAGAAATTGACAAAAAGCGAAAAAAAGCCCAGCACCGCCCCCTCTTTACCATTAATTAGTAAGAACTACGGTCGCCAGTCAGAAACTTCCACCTAATCTTTCACGGACCGCGACGGATCGCCACTATGAGTAAATCGTTAAGTGTAGGGTTCATTCCCTGGCCCAGGTGGGCCACAAACCATACCCCTCACAAAACCCCGCCTTCTCTCCTATCATGCACCTTTCTTCATGCCTCTGCCAAACTCACTTTCTCATCCTGCAGACATTCTTTACTGACTCAATCCAACTTTTCTTCGGGTCTTCAAACCGGTCGGTTCCCAACACCCTCACCACTATACATCCAACCGACTATCAACCATCCTTTTCCACATGACTAAACCATTCACAACATACTTTCATTTATCTCTCATACCCCTTTCTTCACACCCACAAAACTTCTCTAATACGTTCTTCCTCGATTTATCATTCTTCTCCACACCTAGACGCCCCTAAGATGTCCATCTAATCACATTGAACTTTAGATCTATACTTCTTTTCTGACCATAGTCTTTCACTACTATACAATAACACAGGTAACAACATGACCCTCATGCAAGACCCTAGCGCACCGAACTAGTCCTTTACATTACCAACGATTCCAATTCACCAGCCATCCTTCCTGCCATTCACAACATACCTACTACACTCGTTATGCATTATCCCTCTTCATCCAACATATACCATACATATTTAAAACTCGGACAACTTGTTCAGCTGTCACCATTAAGATAAATTCACCATGAGGCATGTCCTCACTCACAACATAACCTTACTCTTATCTAAGTTTCACTTCAACCCCTCCTTTTATAAACCCTACCAAATCTCTCTACCAATCCTCGTCAAACTCTCTGCAGATTCGCACAAAGAACCAAATCATCGCAATAAATAGGTAGGGTACCCTCCCCTCTCATCCGCATATCCATCATTCTAACACCATTTCCTGCCACCCACCCTCTAATTCTTGTCATAACCCGCATCCAATACAAACTTTGAATAACCAAGGAAGAACATAGACATCCCTTGCCTCACTCCCTATTAAATTAAAACAATCCCTTTTCAACTTCTTATATTCTACACACGCTTCCACTATCCTCATTAACATACTTTGATTCCATTCAGAAGCCTACCACACAACATATATCATACACCTTTCCATAAGAGCGTCCCTATTAAACCACCTATCATTACGCCTGTTGCAAATCATAAAACCTAAATACAATTAATTCTTCTCTCTCATTATTATTTTCTCAATCATTTGTTTCAATGTAAAGATTGAATTCCACACATCCTCTACCACTCCTAAACGCACTTGTTTTCACCAATCAGTCCCTCAGTCCATCCTCGACTCACTCTTTCACCAAAATTACCAGATATATCTTCCCTTTAACACTCGATAAACTTATTCCCTATATTTCATACAGTTCCCCTTATCTCCCTTACCCTATATATAAAGGTACTATTACTCTCTCCTCCAATCCCTTGCAACTATACCCTCCATAACGCTTTATTACAACAACTTCCAAATCCAATTCATCACCATCTCGCCTCCATTCTTGATCCATTTCACCAGTAATTTCGTCTATACATGCAGATTTCCCATTCTTTAACTTTCTCACTCATTACCCATTACCTTCTCTATGCTAATAACCTCATTCCCCAAAATAGATATTCCTTCTTGCACCATCAAACCACACAGCATCACTATCACTCCTTCATTACTGTTAATATTAAACAGATTCTCGAAGTGTTCTTTCTCACACTACCCTTCACATCCATTTTATCAGTTAAAAAAGCACCATCCCTATTCCTGTTATTCTAAGCAGGGTTCCCCTTACCCTTATTCAAACATTCTTAAACTCATTCGCGCTTCCTTCCAGAAGAGCTTCCTATCCTTTCTAAATTAGTCTGCATTCATCCTCCTTCCAAAACTGTTCAATTACCTCTTCTTTCTCCTACGTATGCACTTTTGGTATTTTTTTTTCCATCCTTATATACTTTCCAAGCATTTTTCTTTTGAAACTTATCATTATGCTTTAGTACATTCAAACCACCGCTCTTTTTTACTTTTAAACGCTTGCATCACCTTTCATTCCACCCTCACTGTTAACCTTCTCTACTTCCTACTCTTAGCACACCACATATTCTTTGCACTGTAAACAATACTCCTTTATTTGCTCCCAGAATTTGTTCAGTTTCAACTTGTTTAAATCAAACTGATTTACTTGCGAGCGCTCATACATACTTATCCTTTATTTTACCTGTTCACTTAACTTCCACTTCCTTCCCTTTCTCTTTCCCCTCCATCCTCATCGCATTCCTCTCATCAAGATTCCACTAACTAATTTTACATAAAAACATTATGATCCGACAATCCCATCCTAAAGGCCCCTGTCTGATTAATTCACATTTTCCCCTAGTTCCGTATCACTCGGGTCCAAAACACAAAATCAATTTCATAATAGTTCAGCCGATACGATATTTACCTACACCAACTCTAGCATACTTATGGAAACTCTGTTCAAAGAAAGTAATTACTTACACACACACCTCTCTCCTCAAAGAAAATCAAATCACCCTTCCTACCATTCTCATTTTCTCCCGACACCAAAACCACCTGTACACCATCCCATTTTTTTGATCACCTATCAAACCATTCAGATCCCCCAACACTATCAAATTCTGGAAGCATCCTACTCACCCATTCCAAAACATCATTCATATAATCCCAAAAAATCGTACCTCTCAATGTGTCCCTTCAGATGGACCATACGTCACACCCACACATACCTTTGAACCTTTTGTGAAATTAAATTTAAACCTTAGAATTCTAGGGGCTCCCACACACAAAGTCCACCAATAGCTCTTGTAACAAGTCACTCATCAAAATTGCACTATATATATATATATATATATTATATATATAATATATATATTATATATATATATATATTATATATATATAATATAATATATATATAAATATAATATCTATATATATATTATATTATATATATAATATATTATATATAATATATATATATATATTATATATATATATATCATCACCCACCTTCTTTCCCCAAGAAACAGAAAAGCAGAATATGACAAGTCGAAACTAAAGCCCAGCCCTGCCGCCTCCTTATACCTTTTAGTGAAAACTAGTCCCAGTCAGAAAATCCACCCTAGAGCTTCACGGGACCGTAACGGACCCTCACTATGGCACCTCTTCAATGTGGGTTCATCTCCTGGGCCAAGCCGAGGGCCACAACCATACCCCCTCACAAAACCCCCATTTTATTAATTCTTCTAACACCTCTAAGATTGTCCATCTGAACACATTGTACTTTAGATTTATACCTCTTTCTTTTTTCTTGACTCAACCAAACTCACATTTCTCTCCTCCATTCTTTACCAACCAATCACACTTTCTTTTTTCTTCAGAGATCTCCGGGGGTGCTCAAGAAACCGACACCCACATACAATCACACCTGAAACCCAACCGAATATCATCTATCCTTTCCAAATGACCCAAACCATCTCAATTATATTCATTTATTCCTCATTTTGCCCCTTTCTTCACACCACACAACTCTAATACATTCATTCTTCATTATCAATTCTTTCTCACACCTAACACGACCCTAAGATTGTTCATCTGAACACATTGTACTTTAGATCTATACCTCTCATTCCAGACCATAGTCTCCACTACTATGCATTAACACAGGTATCAACATACCCGCATGTAAGACCCTAGCCCACTATAGATTTAGTTCCTTTACATACATTAAATTGCAGCAGCCACCATTCTGCCATTCACAACTTTCCTACTACACACTGCATCGTCCTTTCCCTTTATCATCCAAACATATATCCTAAATATCAAAACTCAGGACACTTGTTCAGCGCTTCACCACTAACATAACTTTACACCCGAGGACTGTCCTCACTCACAACCATAACCTTACTCTTTATCTACGTTTACTTTCATTCAACATACTTCTTTTACACACCCTTGCCAAATTCCCTCTACCCAATCCTCTCAAACTCTCTCAGATTTCACTGCACAAAACAAATTCATTCCATATATTGGAGGAGGAACCCCCTCCACTCTTTTTTTCATTCTCCCATCATTCTAACACCATCCCTGGCCACCCCCACCTCTAATTCTTTCAAAACCCCATCCATATACAAATTGAATAAACAAGAAGACATAACACATCCCTGTCTCACTCCAAGTATATAATATTAAACCACAAACTTACTTCATGTATTCCTACCACGCTTCATACTCTCCATGATACTTTGATTCCATGTCAGAAGGCCTACACCACCACACATTATATCCACCTAACCTCGCTGTCCAAGAGCTTCCTTGATTAATCCTATATGACGCCGTTGCAATCCATTAAAACCCTAAATACAATTTATTCTCTTCTCCATTATTTTCTCAACCATTTAGTTTCATTAAATAGTTTGGTGTCGCGTGGCATAGTTTCCTCTACACTCCTAAACGACCTTGTTCTTCACCAATCAATCTTCAGTCACTCGACGCACTCTTTTTGACCCTAAATACAGCATATCTTCCCTACAACACCTCAATAAACTACATATAGTTAACACAGTTCCCCTTATCTCCTACCCTTAAATAGGGTACTGTTACTGTTCTCCTCTAATCCTTCGGAATTCTCCAATAAACGCTTTATTACAACAACTCCAAATCCAAACATCACCATTCTCGCCTCCCGTTGTTGATCATTGTTACACAATAATTTTCATCCTATACCTGCAGATC
Organism: Trachelipus rathkii; assembly: GCA_015478945.1. Taxonomy (NCBI): domain Eukaryota; kingdom Metazoa; phylum Arthropoda; class Malacostraca; order Isopoda; family Trachelipodidae; genus Trachelipus; species Trachelipus rathkii. The sequence continues at coordinate 90,256 of JABUQX010005800.1, forward strand.
TTACCATTCTTTACTTTCTCACTCTACCCATTACCTCCTCCTTACCTAATAACCTCCAATCCCAAAATACAGTATTCCTTCTGCACATCAAACCCACCACATCATCCACTACACCCTTCATTACTGTTTCATTGTTACAGAATTCTCGAAATTCTTTCACTCCGTATCTTCTGAAATGAAATCACAAAAAGCCCCCCCACCCCATCCCTAATTCACTTATTCTTAGCAGGTTCCCTTTTTCTCATTCTTAACCTTTAGCCCTCTTCCTTCCAGAAGAGCCTTCCTATTCCCTTGTATTCCCTATTCATCCTCCTTCCCAATGAACATTTACCTTTCTTTTATCCTTATTATCACCTTTATTTTCTTTTCACTGCTCACTCTAAACATCTTTCTTTCAGTTAACCATGACCTTACTCTACTCTACATTTACTTTTCACAAACCTCCTTTTACACAACCTGTCAAATCTCTCTACCAATCTCTCAAACTCCCTTCAGATTCACCGCACAAACCAAATCATCCGCATTATAATAGAAGGGCGCCTCCACCTCTGCCATTCTCCATCATTCTAACACCGTCATCGCCACCCCACCTCTAATTCTTTCAAACCCCATCATATTACAAATGAATAAGCAAGAGACATAACACAATCCCCTGCGTCACCGCTATTAATAAACCAAATATAATATATATATATATATATATATATATATATATATATATATATAATTAATATAAATATATATATAATATATAAAATATATATAATAATAAATATTAGATGTGGAACAAAGAGGCGATACGATACTTTAATTAAAATAATAAAACACATATAAGATAAGAACATTTGTGTACTGCTACGCAACTCAGGATTGCATTCCCCGTCAACCATAACTTAGTCATTGTATTTCATATTTGTTTGTCACAGCTCACTATATTTATTTTATAAATCTTTAAAAATAGATCTCTCTCT
>JABUQX010005801.1:0-5000 GCA_015478945.1 Trachelipus rathkii
GGATCTACCACGATTCTGATTTTAGTAGTTTGAACATTATTTCTAATTACAGCAAAGTGAGAAGAGAAAATAGTCTTTTTTATGATATAGTTTTATAGGAATCTCAAGGATACCCTCATTTAATTGTAAATCAAAAATATTCTGATATTAATTTAATAAATTTATTACTTTAATTTTCTAATAACGAGAATTAAGCACTGCCATAAGCATAATCAAAATTAGGAGTTAGATCATTTATATTATGATTAGGCTTCCATGGAATCTCTACTGATATACTTTCTTTACTTAGCTGAACATTATCCTTAAAATTTTTTATTATTCTTTGTTCATTAGTGGTAAATTTTTCATCTTTAAATAATCCTAAATTTTCCAAACTGCTGAAATGACCTATATTTTCAGCTAGATTTTCATCATTTTCACTGATAGTAGCTACACAACTCTCTGTAATTAAATTTAAGGCCGTCTCATATTTGAAATGATAATCTGAGGGAATACCTTGCAAAATGACACCATATCTAGATTTGTAAGCCATAGCATAATTAATTTTAATAATTTCTAAATTTAGTTCTTTAATACTAGGAGCTTCTAAAATTACTTTAAAATCAGTTACTACTTCAGAATCACAATTCTCTGCTAATTTAAAACCATTAAGTTCAAGGGAAGTAATTAGTTTTGACACTTCTTTAATTTTAAATTTTACTAGGATGTTATCAACAACTAGGGCTTCAATGGGATATTCAACATCTTTAATAAAAAATTTTGCAACTTCAAAACATGGCTTTGAAGATTGAGCATTAAAACCACTAATTGTTAAAGTTTCCTCAATGGCCTTATTGGAAATACCCAGAGACTCTACTGTACCCTTAACGCTCTCACCTGACTAGCAGAATCTAAATTTGTTACAATTGGTAACTGTAATGATGGAAGAATTGAATTACCTCCAATAGAAGTAATATTACACCGTTGACTAGTTTTATTACCTTTCCCATTATCTTTTACTTTAGGAAACTTGATTTTACCTTTACCTTCTGAGAGTTGTTTTAAGCAGAGAAAATATAAATGATTACTCTTACCACAATTTTTACAAGGATCAAGAGATATTGTACAACTGTTTTCATCATGATTTTTACCTGTACATTTTTTACAATACCCTAATTCTTTTATACGATCCCATTTTTCTTTATTGGTAGCATATTTGGAACATCTGGAAATAGTATGACCATTTTGAGAACATAATTTACATGTCATTACAGTAGAAGCTGTAACGACTGAAATTTTAAATTTTACACCTTCATAAAAATTTTTTGCCTCATTCTCTGATTGAGATTTTTTTACATGTTTATTATTTACAGATTCATTTTTTAATGAAAGAAAATTACACAATAAATGTTTTGATTTAACACCTTCTTGATCGTTTAATGTTTTAGTAGCCTCAGTCACCGCACTTCGAAAATCATCAAATGATTGATATAATTTATATCCACATGTACGTAAATATTCTCTTAATTCTATATCTAAAGCATTATAATAGATGTATAATTGAATATCGTCAATAGTTAGTTGATTATTTTTAAACAGATTGACATTGGCATTCATATTAGCTTGAAAATCATTTAAACTATTAAGATCTTTAGAAGCTTTTTTACAAGTTAATAACTTTTTGATTAGTGAAAATTTAATTTGACCTGGAGAAGCATAAAGATCTTCTAATTGCTCCCAAGCCTCATCATAAGCTGTATCTGACTCTTGAATGCAATTTATTTGAACAGATGGATTACCTTTTAAGTGCTGTTTTAAATAGGCAAATTTTTCTTGATTTGACAATCCTAAATTATCATAAATATTAGTAAAAGATACCTTAAAATTTTTAAATTGAGAGGCATCACCTTCAAATGGCAAGATCTTTATTTCTGCTATTTTAACCTTTGCTTTATGAGCTATATTTGAAGCAGAAGTACTTTGAGAAACATTCGTACTCAATAATTGAGTATATTTTTATTAATGGTAGTATAATAATACTCATTATTAGACTCTAAAGCCTCAAGTCTTTCAGTCGTAAATTCTTCACAAGCAACAAAGGAATCTGTGATACTCTCATTAAGAGATTCAAGATCATTTATTGACTTTTTCAATGTTAAGCAATTATTTATTTTATCCTCATTGGATAGAGTATTAATGGCTGGAACTAATTTATTTAAAGTTTTAGTAACAGCGGACCTTTTACCACCCCGCTTTCTTGTTAGCTTAATTACATTTCGTAATTCTTCAGACGGGCCAGAAGATTCAGCAAACCCTTCTATATCAGAGCTATTTATGTCTAAATGCTCCATTTTCACACTTGTGACAACCTAAGCCTATAATACATAGGCCTTAAAATATGAACCTTAAGCCTACAAAAAAAAATCCCTAATACTAAAAAATATATACCTTAATCCTATATAAAGGGAGTTCACCTTAATTTAAATTAGGCATTTTAAATAGCCTACATTTTATATAGACCATCCGGTTTTAACCAGTATGGGAAGTCCACAAAGCCTATTACGTTATTAGGTAGGCCTATAACTCAATAGTTAGGCTCCAAAAATTTTATTAAAGTTTACTTAAATACCTAATTTTACAGCCCTAATACTATAGCCTATTTGGGGAAAAGTAGTAAGGCTTACGCCTAAAAAGAATAGGCCCAAACAGTATTGCTACACTTCAGGACTATTTTTACTTAAATACCTTTCAGTATTATTTAAACACTTAATTTTTATTGTAATACACAAATTTTATATATCACAATATTATTTGTTATTTAATTAATTAAACGTTACTTTAACACAGACCTACAATAGTAAGTTTTTCGTTTAATCGTCAGTCCGTATTAAGTATATAAACAAGGTTTGTAGTCTTTGCGTCGCCACTCGTAATTCGTAAATTAGTCGAGAATTTAACCACTTAGTAACTTACTAAGCTAACCTATCCCTAATTATGAAATAGTAACCTCCAATATTTAGTTTCAATTTTAGAACCTTATTTTTGACGAAAGAGTTTTGAAATTTTAAAGTTTTATGAATTATTAAAGGACTCAAACACAAACTCCAGTACCAAACCTTTACCTCACAGGGGGCACCATTCATTATAGAAAATTTTTAGCGTACTTCACTGGAAGCACCAATCATTATAAAATTATTTATTTAAGCAAATTAAATTAAATTAAACCTCACTTATGGGGAGAGGTAAAGGAAGCAAAAAATAATATTTATTAAAGATAAAACAGCATGCCTAAGCAAACTTCTCTTACCTTCAAAAAAAATGGGAGCTATTACAAGTAATGCGCTGAAGCATCAGTTTAAGCCTTTTTTGCTTGGTACTTGAATCGGATGAGAAGGGATCCCTCTTCGAAGAAAGACGAATCATCCAGTATATTGAAGAACGGAAATAAAACACAACACTGAGAGTTATTGCTTTCATAGAAAAATACTTAAGCGTAGCTAGACCAAAACAAAATTGATGAAGTTTTTTTCGGAGCCAGCCGGAATCCACAAGAGCTGTTCAAAACTTTTTTCTTTTCCCTCTCTCAAAATGAATTGAGATTTTTTAGATGGTTGTGCTTTTTTCCTTTTTGCATCAGGCTAGAGCATTTTGCAGAGGCATATTTTATAGCTCAATTTATGAATTTAAAGTTAGATTTAATAGTTAGATTTTTATTAATTTTTAGATTTATATTATAGGTTTGGGACTGGATTCCAATTTGAGAATGATATAGAGAATTTAATTTAGATACCATTCAAAATTTCAACATAGTTCGCTGGAATTGTACAGTTACAACAATTTTAGCTTTTTTTGTGATTTACAAAATGGAAGATATCGTACGGTGTTATTAAAGTACTGCATGCAAAAAGTGTTTATAGGGTAGTTTGCAAAATAGATAACGGGAGTATGTTCCAGACTTTACCAGTGGAGTACATGTAAGATTGAGCATATCTGTTATGTCTGAGGTCAGAGAGAGCATTGAGAAATATGAGATTGTGTAGAAAGGTGTGTCGCATGAACCCTTCTCAATGGAGGGGGTATGTGATTGAAGAGTTCAGAAAAGCAGTGCTCGTTATAATAACGATAAAATAAAGAGAGTGACGCAACAATTCGCTTGATAGGGCGAAAAGCCCTAGATTCAACCATTTGAAGAGAAACAGCAATGTGAGTGAAATCACTCCAGATGCGTGAGGCATACTCTATACAGGGGCGAACGACACCCTTATTAATATCAAACAACTGAGTTGGCGTGAAGAAATTCTGAATGTGCCTCAGAACACCCAACCTTTTAGAGGCTTGTTTAAAAAGAGAAGTAAAATGAACCTTCCAATTAAGATCATGAGAAAAATAAACACCAAGAATATTAGGGACAGACGAAGGTTTGAGTTATGTATTTACAAAGAAGATGTTATAGCAGTGTGAAAGATTATGTGGAGTATAAAGATGGAGGAGCTGAACTTTTGAGCAATTGAAAACAACCTTGTTCTCAATGCCCCAAAGAAATTCGAGAAAGATCAGATGCTAGTTGATCCAAGGCTGCCATTCTAGCGTGAGCTAATTGTTGTTGAAAAGGACGTCTATCAAAATAAGGGGAGTAATGAAGGGTGAAGTCGTCGGCATAGGAGTGGATATGTGATGAAGCAATAGAGAGAGGTCTTTAATTTAAAGTAGAAAGAGTTAGGGATAGAACAGAACCATGAATAAGCACCACTATTTGTAGATTTAAAGGATGAGCGGTGGAATTCAGGAAAATACTGAAGGAAAGAGGACCAAGAGACAGAAAGACTGGAAAGAATAGCGTTTCTTACGAAAGCAGCATTGGCGAGCATAGAAAAGATTAGAAGAATTGAGGTATTTTCAAATCTTCCTGATAGAATAGATTCAAAACTATAGAAACAACAGAAGTTGGAGAGATTTGGCGATAGTTGGAAGGTTGAGATTGGTTCCCTTTTTTGTACAGGAGCACCTTTCCAGCAAAAAAA
>JABUQX010005801.1:20000-22500 GCA_015478945.1 Trachelipus rathkii
AGGTGATTTATGTCCTTGCTCTCACTAATCAATAGAGCTTGTGGGTTGGTTAAATTCCAGATTTTTCCTTTTCAAAGGCTAATAAAAAAATATCATAGAATAAAAAAGTTATTTCTGTTATAAAATAAATAAAATAACAAGTCTACAACATTTGTAATTAAAAAATTTTATGTGTCACGAGCTGAGTAAAAAAAAAAATACCTACTTGAGAAACGTAAAGTAATATTTATGGGGTTTGGCGAGTACTGAGTCCTGAGTGGTAGCTAATATTAAATCTAAACTAGCATTAGACGCCTTGGATTTTCAGCGAATTTCGCAATTACATTTGTTTCCAATTCGTTCATTTTTTCACTTACTAATTTTTTATGAATACTCATCCTACATAGTCCATTAATCCTGTCTCCGTTTATTGTGTTTCTTAGCCAAGTCTTTCCTCTTCATAGAGTGTTGAAAGACATTTCAATGGTACTTGTTGAACACGATAGCATAAGTGCAATTAATAGACAGTTTTTTGATTTGAGGAAAAAAGGGGTCGGCTTCTTTAATGACTTCAGTAAGTTCCAAGTCTTTCAACTTTTGCTTATCCATTTTTTTAACCATCCACAAGGTATACAATAAGTCAGTTTCGGTATGAATTTTGTTGATATCAAGATCATAAAACTCCAAGAAGCATTTTACTTTCTCACGCAAACTACCTACAGGAGCACATAACATAAGAAACGGATGCAAATGAAAAAGATGAAATGCTGGCACGTTGTTTTCTAAAAATCTAGTCTCCAAAGAGGTTGAAAGTGAGTCAAGATAAGGCACAAGTACATAACGCTTCCAATATTCAGCAGGAGTTTTAGCAAGATGATTTGCTTTATGTTGTTGGGATTGTACTTTTCTAGATGGTACAAGTTCTACTAAGAACTCAGCAGTAATAACATTGGCGGATAAGAGCAGATCAGCAATTATTTGATCAGCAGTTTTGCAGTGGTCTTTGACAACTTTCAAAATTCTTTGGACATGATCAGAGCACTGAATAAGGTTAATATTTTTTGTTTGAATAATGCTAGCCACTGATTCAACTAAAGCAAAATATTTGGCTTTTACGGAACAGGTAATAATGAAATTTCGTCTTATTGCCGAACAGTATAATAGAAAGGTTGTTTTTCTTGTTTGATTGATACCTTCCTTTGACAATTTCTAACCCTTCAACGATTTTTGTCATATTTGTATGGAAAATAGCAATAACATGATATTTTTGAATCCAACGGGTTTCACAAAGTTTAGGCAAGCTGGGAATGTGTTTTCTTCTTAGAGTGGAGTCACTGAAAAAGTTTGTCTTTTATTGTGGCAATAGTATTTCGAATTTCCGGAATAATGTTTAGCTCATTAATGACCAAATTAAGCCGTTGGTTTACACAGTGAAAATATAATCCTTTATTATATTTTTCCCGCAGTTTCTTTTGAACTCCATGTTCTTTCCCTGCCATTGCTGCGCAGCCGTCGCACCCCTGACCAATGCTTAGTCACGGATCCAATCCTTCTTTTCCTAAAAACAAATCAATCGTTTTAGCAATGGTTTTACCATCCATGCCTTCAAGAATTTCAAACCCACAGAAATTCTTCTCGAACAGTTATTTTTTCAAGATCCAAAAATCTTAATTCTATAGATAAAGTTGTTCATTGCCTGACAAATCCGCAGTTTCATCGGCCAATATGGAGTAGACACCAAATTTTTTTCCATTCGCGATAATAATTCCACACAAATTGACAAGTTCATTTTGAATCATCGGAGACGTCCATATGGCATTCTTCTGTCCTTGAATATGTTCTTTCAATTCCATATCACCACTTTCTATTCGAGGTTTAATCAGGTCTTCAAAAATTCCCACATGCAGGCCTATACCTCTTAAAGGTTCTTAAATGGTTCCGCAGAAAATTATGGTCTTCAAAATTGCTGTAATATTTCTTTTAATTTATGCAATCTCTTTTTTGATGTGCTGTCTGCAGCGGAATATCTTAATATCAACGGGTACACCTTCCGTGATTGATTAAGCAGTTTTGACAGTTGCCAAATTATAGATATACTGAGAGTTCTAGCGAAGAATATTGTCAGAAGAAGGAACCTGCATAAAAGCATACAGCTAGTTGACTTCAAGCCAGGATGAAAACGAAAACACATTAAAACTGTTTAGAAAAAATGTGTTTTTAATACGCTAGTAATTAGTAATTACTACTTCATTATCTATCACTTGATTATCTTTTTCAGTTTTTCTACTAATAAACCCTTAAAAAAGTCTCCTGGAAAACAAATAAGATTCATTTTTTATTTCGCCAAGATTTAGGAGAGGGCAAGTGCCACCCTCTGCTCCCCCTATATATATATATATATATATATATATATATATATATATATATATATATATATATAATTTATATATATATATATATATATATATATATATATATATATATATATATATATATATATATATATATATATATGAGCTTT
>JABUQX010005801.1:37500-44174 GCA_015478945.1 Trachelipus rathkii
ATACTTTCTGCTTTACTGCTTAGACTTTCTGCTTTACTGTTTTAACTCATATACATTACATACCTAACAGTAAAACAGTAAATCAATAGAGGTGTTACCTAACACCTAAGGGATTAGTATGCTTTTGTTTTACTGCTTTACTGCTTTAACTTTCTGCTTTACTGCTTTAACTTTCTGCTTTACTGCTTTAACTTTCTGCTTTACTGCTTTAACTTTCTGCTTTACTGCTTTAACTCATATGTTTTACTGTTTTAACTCATATATTTATTAACATTATGTTTTTTATTTTGTTTTAATACTTTTTATTTATTTTATTATTATTTTTATTTATTTTTATTATTATTTTTATTATTTTTATTATTTTTATTATTTTATTTTTATTGTTATTATTATTTAGTACACACATTCACTATGACCCTTCCCAACCACATACACAATCAACTAATACACATTCACTATCCACTTACATTACCCATGACACTTACATTTCACTTATACACACACACACGACACACACACACAGCACACACACACACACACACAGACACCACACTTACCTATACACCATTCACTATGAATTATACACCCATTCCACTATGACACTTACATTACCCATCAGACACTTACATTTACCCTTAGACACTTACATTTACTTACACTCAAACCAGATTTTACTTACACACGCAGATTTACTTACACTGCCACAGTTTACTTACTGTACGAAATTTTATTAAAAAACATATATTTTACGTACCTTAAAGCAATAAATCAGTAAATCAGTAAGGTCAGCCCCTAGCACCCCTCTACACCAAGCTATGCCACGTTTTGTTTTATTGACTTACTGCTTTACATCATCTTTAGCCATGTAATAAGTATTAAAATAACCAAATAAGTCTTCTCTGCTACATAACATGTATTTTATTAAAATCATTCTAATTTTATTTAAAAATAACAAATTATTGACGTACATTTAATATTATTCGCTCGCTGTTAACTAAAAATATTTCAAAGTTTTTTAATATTCGGATTTTCTTTATTATTATTATTATTATTATATTATTATTATTATTAATCCATCACGAGAAAACACAACAACCCGCACTCCTTACAGATACGAAACTGACCTCTCTCTGTAAAATGTGTTGAAATAACTACTTTAGGCCTAAAATTAGGATAATCCTTTTTGTATCCCGGGGCGATTTAGGCCTAATTCCAGGTCAAAATATATTTCAAACTGACTTTTTTCTGTAAAATGTGGTGCAATAACTACGTTAGGCCTAAATTTAGGCCTAAATTTAGGATAAGCTTTTTTGTATCCCAGTTGATTTAAGCTAATACCCAGGAATCGAGATCATGTTATTATTATTTTTATAAATATATTTCAAACTGAAACATGCTGGATCGGTAAGATCCTTTAAGCAGGTAAGAAGGAAATGTTTTCCTTACTTGTGATTGGTCGGAGTAATCCTTATCTCTATATGACCTCGTATGTGATTGGTCGAGAATTATTTTATCGCTTTTTTGGTTTTACGTATGTAAAAACATGTTTTTTTCATATCCTGAACCTTACCTGTGATTGGATGAAAATTATATTTGAGGATGCGTGTTTTAGACCCAAACTCATTTTAAAATCATACTCGTTTTAGCTGTTAAGCGGTGCACAAGCTCTCTGGTTTGTAATAAAAGTGTTCTATTTTCACTAAGTGTATATCATGATTCACCTTAACAGGTATACCTCAATACAAGACATTGTCCAGTGGGAAATCAAGATCCCCGGAAGTAGGGTTTCATTCTTATATAAAAGAAAACCCGATGGATTTGAATTTTTCAAGTGTGCTACCCAATCACCCTGTTATAATACCAAGCGTATTTTCGTGAGTCCAGATGAATTACTTTGTATATGTAATCACACTGAAGAGTGGCTTACAGAATACTTTAAACCAAGCTCAACTTTAAACTGGACCGAAACAGTTATTAGCCTGTGCGAAGAAACCAGCGATAAGCAACTTACTCTAGCATTTTATAAACATCAAAACATAATCAGTTTGGAAGTTAGATTATGGGAGAGAAATAATGAAACAGGAGTATTTGAACCTACATCATTTGGATTCTACATTTCAGGCCTAGCGCAGATGAAATATATGTTAGAGGTACGTAAGCGAATGTTAATACAGATGAAGAAGACATTTGTGTTATCTAATTACGTAACCGTAATTCATTACATGTTATACCAAGAATACTACGCATTTAAGAAAACCCTGATTGATGATCCTACGCACATCATCGATCGCTTCCTAAGTTCTATAGACGTACAGAAATTCATTTATCTACTTAGAAAACATTGGCAAGAAAGTATTTATGCAGGTGACCCAGAATATATACTATGATATCTGAGCGGGAACTTTTTACGTATGTGTTAACTGAATGTATTAATGAGACACGAAACTATATCATCGATAATGATATAAATGACTGGCATATTTGCAAAGATTTAGAGAATTTTAATATAAAATAATCATAAACATTATGTGTAAAATGTATGTGGAAGTGTTATATATAATAATATTCCTGTATTATATTTAATGTGAACCTTATATATAAAATCATTGTAAATATATTTAACACTCTTGTATAATTCTAATTTAGTCTTATATATAAATATATATATTATATTATATTATATATATATATATATTATATTATATATATATATATATTATATATATATATATATATAATGATATATATATATTATATATATATAAAAATTAACTGTAAGATAATGATTATTAAATTTCTAATTATATAGTAAAGTTTTTATTATCCTTATTTTTACTTTCTTAAATAAATATTTACATGTATGTTAAGAGTTTAAATAAACGAGGGTAAGGCTCAGGATATGAAAAACATGTTTTACATACGTAAAACCAAAAAGCGATAAAAATTCTCGACCAATCACATACGAGGTCATATAGAGATAAGGATTACTCCACTCACAAGAAGGTAAACATTTCTTCTTACCTGCTTAAAGGATCTTATCGATCCAAGAGTTCAGTTTGAAATATATTTTAACCTGGAATTAGCATTGATTTTCGATTCTTGTCTATACTGGAAATACCTTTTGCCTGTATTAGGTTAAATCAACCTGATACAAAAAGGGGGCTTTTTTTTATCCCCTAAAATAATTTTTTAAGCCTAAATTTAGGCCTAACGTAGTTATTGCAACCCACATTAAGAAAAAGGTCATGTTTGAAATATATTTTGCAACCTGGAAATTAGCCTAAATCGCCCGGATACAAAAGGATTATCCTAATTTAGGTCTAAAGTAGTTATTTCAACAATTTACAGAGAGAGGTCAGTTTCGTATCTGTAAGGAGTGCGGGTTGTTGTGTTTTCTCGGTGATGGATTGTCAATGTACCTAATAATAATAATAATATAATAAATAAAGAAAATCCCGAATTAATTTTAAAACTTTGAAATATTTAGTTACATGCGAGCGATAATATAAATTGTAAGTGAATATTGTTTTTTTAAATAAGACTTAGAAAGATTTTAATAAAATACATGTATGTTACCAGAGAAGAACTTATTTTGTTATTTTTATACTTATTCTGGCTAAAGCATGAATGTAAAGCAGAAGTCAATAGAACAAAACGTGGCATAGCTTGGTGTAGAAGGGTGCTAGGGGCATGACGTTTACTGTTTTACTGATTTATTGCTTTAAGGTACGTAAAATATATGTTTTTAATAAAATTTCATAAAATTTTAGTAAAAGTTATTTTAAAACTTGATAGTTATAAAATTTATAAACAAAAAGTATTAACAGTTAATAAATTCTTTGTTCAAAGATAATGATTGATTTATTATAGAAGTTTTAAGAAACTTTGAAATAATTTTAGTTATATTTGAATGAGTAATATAAATGTACGTGTTTAATTAAAACATAAAATGTTTTAATAAATTATACGTTATATGTGTAAGTGAGTGTGCGTGTGTGGGTGTGTGTGTGTGTGTGTGTATGTGTGTGTGTGTGTGTGTGTGTGTGTGTGTGTGTGAGTAAATCTGTGTGTGAGTGTAAGTAAATCTGTGTGAGTGTAAGTAAATCTGTGGGTGAGTGTAAGTAAATCTGTGGGAGTGTAAGTAAATCTGCGTGTGTAAGTAAATCTGTGTGTGAGTGTAAGTAAATCTGTGTGAGTGTATAGTCTGTGTAGGTTTCGTGGTGTGAAGACGTTGTTGAATGTGCTCTCACTGAAATAATTATATTTTTTTTTATTTATTGTGTTCATGTAGTGCTGTTTGGTGAAAGTGTGTGTGTTTTTCAAACTTTTTTTTATTATTTAGAATTTTATTAAATCTTAGTACTACTTTGATACCATTTTATCCGTTTTAGTAAAGTTCTACGTACGAGGTTTTAAAAGATAAGTCCTAGTTTTAACTTTTTATTTTCTTTAAGTAATTGTGCTCGTAGGTTTATTTTAAAGTTAATACTGTTTATGAATTTTGAATTTCGTCTTCACAGTGTTTTAAATTAGATTTTTATTATTTTGGTACTTTAACTTTTAAATTTAGGTTTTAATGTTAAATCAATTTTATTTACTTTTTTTATTCGTGAATTTGTAAGGGTGCAAGAGAACGTTAGTGTTTTTAACTTTAAGATTTTTCATATTTTTACATATTTACTGTAAATACGATTTTAGCTTTTTAGCATTTACGGTTTTAAATTTAGGTTTTAGTGTGTGAATAATTTTAACCTGATTTCACGTTTGTTTTTTTTTTTTGTCTGTTTGTTTTTGTCTGTTTATTTTGTGGTTGTTGTATGTGCATGCAAGATGGCAGCTTTGCACAGGCGCGGGCTTACTATCGACTTTACTAACATCCGTGGCTTGCAATCTAACTCTGCATCCGTGGAACACCACCTCTCTAACTCTAATCCTAACCTTTTGCTCCTGTCTGAGACCCAGATGGCTAGGAATTCATCCTCTAACTCGTTTAATATGTCCAACTATAACTTATTTCATAATTTCCGTCTAAAGGGTGGAGTATGTGCCTATGTTAACATAAACACTCCTGTAACACGTCTCGAAAATCTCGAATCTCCAAACTTCGATGTTCTGTGGCTTAAAATTTTCTTCCTTCTACTACAAAAATCTTGTGCTTCTGCTACTGTTTCGCTAACAGAACAATTTTCAGCGCCTTTTTTGAAAATAACCTTACTAACTTCTCACGAGACTGGTTATATCTTCTCAATCCCATACTGAGTCCTCTATTAGGGGATTTCAATGTACACAACACTGAATGGTTGGAGTCCTCTCATACTGATTTAGGTGGGGAGGAGGCCGAATCATTTAGCATTCTCAACGATCTGGAGCAACTAATTAAAGAACCCACACACATTCCGGATCGTCCCAACCAATTCTTGAACACACTTGACCTATGTTTCACCACTAGTCCTTCTCTCTATAAATACACCACCTTCGCTCTATTGGTAAATCTGCACAACCTATATCTCTAATTTTAACTACTTTCTCTCCACAGCTCCCATCATGCCTACGCGTTTTTTCTGGCACTTTAATCGGGCCGATTGGGCTTTGCGTTGCTTCTACGCTAACTATAATTGGAGTGACTGTTTTGACTCTGAAGACGCTTCAGCTTCTGCCGATAAAGTGGGAGCTGTAATCGTTGATGGGATGAGCAGGTTCATTCCTTCTTCGACTAAATCTTTTTCTCCTCATAATCCATGGTTCGAATCGTGCTTGTTCTCTGGCCATCCAGGCTAGAGAAGTGCGTATCGGGAGTGGAAAAATTCTCATTCTCTATCACTCTTGCTAATTTTCATTCAGCTAGAAATCGTTGCAGGGATACTCTTCGACGAGCAAAGCGGGCTTTCATCAACGAAAGTGCGCTAACCTCCTTGGTTTTCCTACTAATAAATCTTTCTGGCCTCTTGCAACAACATTCTAACACTTCTGTAAATCTGTTCTTTCCTCTCTTATTCGCTCCGGATGGTTCTGTTGCTATTCTCCAACTGAAAAGGCCAATCTCTCCGGCCTCCTATTTTCCTTCTCTAACTCAACCATGACGATTCTGGCATTCCTCATCTTCCTTCTTCTCCTCTCAGGTGTCCTATGCCTTGGCCTGTGATTACATTCGATCGGGTGCATGGGCTTCATCTGACGAACGTTAGGAAGGCGGTGGCCCGGATGGCATTCATCCCCGAGTTTGAGGGAGTGTGCTTCTGCTATCTCCGCCCGCCCCTCGTTAACTATATTCTCTATGTCCTCAATACTAAGCATTTCCCTCAGTGTTGGAAGCACGCACAAGTCCACCTATTCCGAAAAAGGAAGCCGCTCTGACCCTTCTAACTATCGCCTATAGCTTCTTACTGTATTCATCTAAGAATCTTTGAAACTCTTCTCAACTCTCATTTCTTATATCATCTGGAATCTCATTCACTTCTTTCCGATCGCCAGTACGGCTTTCGGGGCTCGAGGTCTACTGGCGATATACTTTCCTATCTTACTGATTTATGGTTTCCGCCCTTAGGAACTACGGGGAGACTTGCGTGGTGGCGCTGGACATATCAAAGCATTTGACCGGTATGGCACGCGTCACTGCTCTCCAGCTCCCCTAATCTTGGGTTTCTCTCTTCTCTTTGGCTACTTATGTCTAGTTT
>JABUQX010005802.1:0-15000 GCA_015478945.1 Trachelipus rathkii
AATTTGCGACTAATAAGTTAATTCAGATCATTCCAAATATTTTAATATGATATATATATACAAATTTTCTAAATTATAGATATAACCTATTAATGACCGATAGAAGTCCCATAGAAGTCTTGAATTAAATAATATAATTTAGTTTTATATTTATATGTTATGGTTGGAAATAGTATTAAAATATTAAATATATATTAATATTAATTAATATATATATATAATATATATTTAATTATATATATATAATTTATTATAATAAAATATATAAAATTAAAATATATGATATAAGTAGTATTAATATATACATAAAGATGTGGAACGATAGTGCATGACTACCCTACAACTTTTACCATTTATTGGCGGAAGGAGGGAGGAGAACCAAAAACTACCTTTTGGATACCTGTGTTTGTAATGAAAAAAAGCTTGAACCTATTCCTGAACCCTAATAAACTTGTTTGGTTTTTGATAATTGATTTATTTTATACTAGTCATTAATAAATTGTTTATGAATTTATTTTATGAGTGACCGAAACATTCGAGTTGTATTAGGTACAGTACTATCTGAGAAATAAATAATAACAGGCTAACAATGGTCGCAGATATGCCCGGTATAAAGAAAATCTCTTCTAAAAACAAGCCACACAATTATTAAGATAAAAAGCGCACTAACGGGGAACTCGCGATCATTATGAGTAGAATCTATACGAAGCGTTCATAATGACACTCCAATTGTCTCAGAGCCGACAAGATAGTGAGAAAAGCAACATGATTACAAAGCATTGCGTTATAAGTTGTATACGCTACAGATAAAACGTAGATCACGCATAACATGCGTAATTGAGCAAAATGCCAATTCGGTGAGTGTCACGGCAACAGAAAAGGAATTTTTAGATACAAATTTAAGGAGAACAATAGTAATTCAATATAGATTTACTACACTGGATTTGGTTTAAATTTAATTTCTTAATACGTATTAATTAATCACCTCAGCCGTCACTTCCCAAGAACAATAGACAACAAGCGATTATACTCGAGACACAAGATTCAATAAGTAGACTTCGACGGCGAAGGTCGTATCGAATGCTGCTGTGAAGATCGATAGGATGTTAGCTTTCTTAAATGGGAATGATAAAGGTCCCTAACGAGGAATTGCTGTTGTATTGTGAAAATCGAGAATTGAGGGATTGCGAATCCATAACACATAAACACTCTTTGCTTGCGATCTTGTACAATGACATCTAGCTTTGCTTGGTATAGACTCTTTGAGCTAGGTTAGGTATCAGGAGCAACCAACCAAAGTCCAAGGAAGCGCCGAAATGGTCACAATACATGCTTGCTTGCGACAAATTTTGCGACATATCTACATCCTACACAGAGTTACTCACGTAGAAGATTTAGAAGAGAGAGAGAATAATTTCACCGTTTCCTCTGACGCTCTAGGAAAGAGAGAACCAGCACAAAGAGAGCAACAAGAGAGCGTGCCTTTTACGTATAGAAGCAATGTACAGGAAGCTCTACCGATCGATCAGTCACACCATCCGCGCTTCCTCTCACAGAAAAGAACACCACATACGAACGAGGCTATATACTAATGTCAAACTGCACTCAGTATAGAAAATCAACAAACATATTTATGAAAGCCTGACAACTTTAATATATGGGAGATTAGTGTTTATTTACTACAACTATGGTAAACAAACAAAACTTTCATTTGTATAAATCCGTAGACTAGAATCGCTTCACAATCTATAAAAATAATGCTATTATGCCTAGACAGATGAGGTGCTTTCACGAAAATATGAGGATTAAACAGAATTCCACTCTTAACATATATACTCAATAAGCCAGGAACGAGTCACCGAAATGGGAATCATATATACAACAACCATTGCTTGTTGCGTATATAGCAGAATTTGGAATATCGACTTGATATTGAAATTATTATCACTCAGCGTCATACTATATATGAGACTATATATATATTAATATAATATTATGGAGGTATATATACTATAACTTACTATAGAATTACCATCGACTAATAATATATAAACTAATGCTCAGTCGCTCGATATTAAGGTATACAATGTACACAGAGAAAGATACATTGTCAATCATATCATGATTACCGATATCCATCATCATTTACTCTAGAAAAAAGATATAGAGAGCAATATCATTATATCACGTGTGAAACAAGCAGTAATATCCTTTGTATAGTATTTCACCTTCCCAAAATTTTGGACTACTATATATCAGAAAATCACTGTTTTGAAACAGGTATAACTTTATATATTTAAATGGAATCAAGTTATAGTATAAGGTTGAGTATATTGGTGAAACACACTATTGTACTGGGTATGAGTTCAACATAATAGCATTCTATATATATATATTACTTATAATAATGGGGTATATATATTCACTGAGGTTATATCAATGAGAGCAACCAAATATACAATAGTCAAAAGTAATAAACCACACTGAGTATAAATGGGTGTATAAATTAATTTTAGCCTACTTTTCAAGAAATAAAAATATGTCGAGTATTTAAAAAAATAAATATATTAGTAACAAATATGATTAATATTCATGCACTATTTTCACCACCCCTCCAATTGCGTGTGCGATAACGCCAAACGTTACCAGCCTATTACACAATATCGAAAACAACTATCAGATCCAAATTACATACGTTACGAGCTACAATAATATAGGAAACACAAGATGCCTAGTTCAATAGTACTCTAAGTAGTCACAATCTAATTCGCAGCAATATGCTTATTGCCATATATCCATTCGAGGATATATATACACCAGAAAGAGGGCCGGATGTAATCGGGTTAATAACGAGATATTGCTCGACAATGCGTCGAATCAGTGTCTTACTTTTTGTATGTAATCGTTACGTATTATTAACCGTATCGTTAATGATGAACTTACCTAATTTGAAACAGTTCGAGTCCGTGGTACGTTGTGTGTGTGTGTGTGTGGGGGGGGGTGTTTGTGTTATGTTACGATTTTTGACAGGAGGTTTTAGGAATTGTTATTGTGATAACAATACCTTCTTACCTGGAGTCTTGTCTAAAAAGAACTATTTTGCTGCTTGGTGTGCTCTACTTCCATTTTGCCAGGTAAATAAAAAAATCAAAGGAATCCATAACAAAAATGCTCCACTGTTGAATATATCTTCGACTGTATATATAGGGACACCAATACTATGCTGTGTAGTCTCAGAAAATTTGCCTAAGGATAGGAATGTAATATAAGGAAATTTCACACACTATATGTGCTTTGTATCTGTCTATTTCAGGACTGGCGAAGCAGGCAGCGTGAGCGATATGGTTCAGCAGTGTCGCTCCGGGTGAAGAAACAAAATAGCTGCAAGTAAAAGTTTGTGTTTGGGATTCTGCAAGTGGCTACAGCAAAGAGCTAACAACGATCCGCCACCCAATTTATTTTTTACCCTTAATAACACACTCGAAAAAAGATAAAGAATTTCTCTGGAGACAGTTATCTTCATAAAACTAAGACATAGCTTCATAATCACAGAAAATTATAAGAGACATATATATATTTAAAAAAATATAAAGAAACTAAAACGTGAGAGAATTTAATATAAATAAAGAAAAATTAAAAGGAAACAATATATTATGTTATTTTAATAAGTACATGTTTGCCCATTATTTACAAGTATCTAAACCCTTCTAAATGTTAAACTTATGAATAAAAATAGTTAAAAACATAAATATTTACTGTATAATAATACAAAATATATATAAAATAAAAAATTAAAAAAAGTATATAACTTTAAAAATAAAATATAAAAAAATAATTAGATTAATTTTAGGCAGCCCTGAATATATGACTTTATATATATTAAATAAAATATCAATAGGAGTGTTTACCGAATAAAATACCATAACTATGACATAAAACAAATACAATATATAGTTAAAAAAAATAGATAAAAAAAGTAAGAATAATATAAAAAAATATTATTTAATAAAATGTGAGACAGTTCTATGATATCCACATAACATAAAAGAAATAAATATTTTCCAATGTAGGTTTTTTTTCATTTTTGTAACACTTCAATTTTTTCTTTTGCTACTAATAAAAAACTTTAAGAACAAAAAAAAATCAAAAAAAAAATTAGAGAACGGAACACAGTAAATAATAAATTTTATATCATATATACTTATTAAAATAAAAGAGAGTAAACAACAAAAAGAGTACAAAAAAATAATATCTAAACTTAACAAAGAAAAGTATTAAAAAATTAATATTATAAAAGCACACTTTTAAAATAAAGATTAACACCAAAGCTTGAAAACATTCTGTGTTGATATATTTTATTTACAAAAATTTTTAATTTCCTTTTCTTCACGATATTGGAATTCCAAAAAAAAACATAATATATATATAGCAAATTAATTAAAAATTATGTAATAAAAGATAGTTTAAAATGAAATTAATATAATTAAAACAAACACCCAAACAATAATAGGAGGAGGTAATATTTAGTAAAAAAAAGAACTATCTTAGAAATTATATCTTATAGAATATATTAAAGATTTAAAATACTTCACTAAATTAATTTAGAGTTTAAAGAGCTCCTCACGAAAAAATTAATTTCACATCCAATATCTACTATGCCCAAAAAAAAACAAAAATAAAACCAAATAAAAAAAAAGAGAAAATTATATATAATATATTGTGTATCAACAAAAAGATAAAAAATTAAAAGATAATAATTAAAAATTTGTTTAATTAATATAAAAAAAATATAATAAAAAAACAGAAATATATATATATATCGTTCGAAGAAATGAGAAAGAAGAGAAGCAGCTTAATATGAATTATTATAAAAAAAATTAAAAAGTAAAAATTTTCTTAATGTTATAAAAAAACCCAAATATAATAATATAAGCAAAATAAAAACTATATAAAAATAAAATCAAAATAAAGCATTATTATTTAAAACTAAAATTGTAGACAAAAATTATGGTATAAAAAAAGAAAAAAAAAAGAAAAAAAAAAATAAAAATAAAAAAATTAAAGATAATTTAGGTCTATGCTTGGGGAAATATCCCACAATGTAAAACGCACCCAAAAAAATGTATAAAATACATTAATAATGATGTAAAGCAGTAAACCAGGGTAATACAAAGAGTCACTTATTTAACTTATAAATATTTTATCTTAAAAACAAACTCTTTATTAGAAAGTTTAAATAAAAAAAATAAATAAAAAAATAAAATAAATAAAAAAAAAAATAATTAAAGAATAATAAAATAATAATAATTTTAAATTAAAATAAAACGTAAAAAATGTAATAAAATATAGAAATTATATAAAGTTTGTATTATAAAGTATATTATGATAGAAATTTTACAAAATAAAAAAAAAAATAAATAAATACCATAATAAAATTAAAAAACTAACAGTAAAGTATATGAATGGAAATTATATATAATAATACTTTTATAATAAATATAAAAAATAATTATAAAATTAAATAATATAAAAAACTATTACAGATATTTAATATATATATTAATTAGCATTAGTTTAATATAAATGTTGAATATTCTATCTTTGGAAAAAATTATTTTATATAATTTAACCGTATTATATAACCAAAAGTATAATAATGAATTGAAAATAAACTTTCTGAATAGTTAACCGTCTAGATTTTCTTCCACATATATAGTTAAAGTCTACACTCTTATACTGCTTTCCTTTTTTATGCCATGAAATCGCAATAATTAGCTGAAAGATGTACAAATGCATATTATATAGATATACATGAAAAACACACACACACACTATAATACAGAGATATTATATATATATATAAAATGAGATAAAACGAATGTTATATTATATATCTAATAATATATGTTACACATTAGCCATATAAATATATATATACCGTACTACAGGTCATTCATCAAGCATCACCTATAAAAAATAGTGTTCGTATGTATAACTAGGTACTCATAAAATCCTTTATTATTCACATGACTCCTTCCTCTACTATACCTATTAACAACATTCTATATTTCTATTCCTTTACCTTACTACTTGCTATTCTACTATTTCTCTTGTTATCTATTACATTTAACCTATTTCTACTTCTTCCCTTCTGTTTTGCATTCACTATGCATTTCTTATTACTATTTCTAGGTAGAGTAATAAGGACATCACTACTAGTACTATATATACTACCTACTCTATACTACGATAGGGGAGTCTCTATAATAGGTCTATCCTAGAAGTACCAATAGATAATATATTCAAATATCTCACAATATTATTATAATTTCGTTCTTTGTGAGTAGAGACTCCAAGCCGCGAGTCACTCAGCAAGTCTACTTACTATTTAAAACTAACTGAGCACCTAGAGTAGACCGTAATAGATAAGCAGAAGTCGGGTTTCCTCGCCTCTAGAGTACGACCGCGATGGGGACTGCCTCGTCCCCCTTTTGTACCCATAAATTCGGCTCTGAACAACCCTAAAAATAAAGAAGCTCAACGAAACATATTTTTATCCCAGGGGCTCAAGCCGGATGGGGGTTACGCGCAGGCGGCGAAGTCCCCGCCCCAATCCCCATCGTCCTGTCCAAAACATCTATTTAGGGAGACTGAGAGACCCCGCCGACTATGCCGCCTGACCACATATCGCCGTCTGGTCCCTACCCTAGGTTATGCTTTCGTGGAGCACAAGAGAGACTCTAACAGTTCTAAATTCACATAACGACTTACATCTATAGGTGTTCTCCCGTGAGATTTTAACTGTAATACACTTTTAGCTAATAAGCTTTATATTCACAAATAACATACAACACGACATGATTCCACACAAAATATATTGAAAGCGCGCTGAATTATATAAAAATCTACTAGTTTAAAAGCCACTAACTAGTCTATATATTTTCAGGAATTATAGTCTGCGAGAATTTGTATGGAGTTGCTTTGAACGTGCAAAAAGAAGACCCGCGAAGTGAATATATTGCAATAGAACTCACCCCTTAAAGAGTATATTATGAAACTATATATATTATAATACGGAGGTGAGGTCATACAAACTCGCGTAGTGATTCAGTTTATAACTATTTAACCTATAAATATAATATATATATATTATTTATCAATATTATTTTATAAAATTATTCTTTTGAAATTCTTTGCGAAAAGTTTACCTATTTATAATTTATTATATTACACTATCCACTTAATCTACGAAAAGTGTAGAACTATATACAAACTGTGTTTATTATATTTATCATACATTTATACTGAGTAATTAATATCGCACATCTAAAATTATTAAGGGTATACTAAAATTAATGATTTTCATTATTATTATTTACGTAAAAATATTTAAAATTACAATATTAGATATATAAATAACCCTACTAAACTCAATAGCACGTAGTAGAAAACGATTTATAAAATATATATAAATCACCTAAATTTGATAATTAACGGATTATAAATATTTAGATATTATATCAACAGAAAAATGATTATTTGTTAAACTATATATATAAACAAAAAAAAATGACTACTTAATACACCCTGATATATTTAAATATACACTAATACTTATTACAGGATACTAACAAAGAAAGTATATACCTATATATATATATATAATATACCTATACCCCTTGGGGGGTACTCCGACCCTATACTAATATATATACTACTCTTATTTTAATGATGACAAAACCTCTGAAAAACGGTCTATTCATAGATATATCACTTAAAATTATATTCGGTATATCATCATCTACACTGACTCATTAACGAATGTAAACGTGTCATGTCATTTTGCACAAGGTATGCTGGAGGCCCTATTAGAAAAAACTATACAAACGTATCAAAAGAAACATGTTCTATTATATATCATTGCATGAATTTTGACATCATATATCCGGTGGTTCTAAATCTACTCGGTATATATATTTACAAGTATCCTGTATAAGAGTGATACTCACGTTATATACAGTATATGTGCCAAATATTCAGTTACTCACTATATATATCAGTAACTGGAGAGGGGTTAGTAGTATATATATATATAAATGATATCCATAGCTTACTTTATTTATTCGTTACCGTGTTTTGAGACATAAAGAGAATTTATTTCTATATTGGAACCTATATATTTTATACCGACAATAAGTGAGTACCAGCAAAACACCTACTACTAGTTCCCCTTATCTACATGATCCATTATTACTCTATATAAAATTTATTATATCTAATATATTAATATATATACGTTATATATATTATATATATATAAAGTATATAATATATATAAATATATAATAAGATTTAATGTGAGGTATATTATAAATATAGGTAATTATGTGACTCAGTAAGATGAAGTACTCTGATACACTACTTCCGGCGATATACAATTGGATATTTAGGTGAGAATATGATAAATAATAGATACACAGATTGAGAATATTAATTATAATATCAATCCAAAATAATAGATATAGCAAAATTATAATTGCACTATACATATAATAATCTGAGATAATAATGGCGAGATTTAATAAATAGATACATTTTCTAAAATAACTATGGATTAGATAAATAGACTTATTATCAATAATATATTTAATATATTACAAAGTCCACAACTAATCTAATAAAATAATTCAAAGTTGAGAGTGAGTATCTAATACCAAAAAAATTTGTCACAATACATAATAACACTTAAAAGTATATATACTAATAAAAATATAATTATAATAATAATAATAATAATAATATTATACCACTATATTAATAATAATAGAGGGAGAACATTCATAATCATAACAAAATAATAAAATTTCACTTTTGATCACTATATAAATTCTGATATTTTGATATTGTGATATTGTTATAAATAGAACATATACCCATTAGCATCTTTGAGATAAAAATCAAAAATTCTCTTTTTCTTAACTTCACTTATTAATTATCACTAAATCTATCTTATCACTAGAGAAAATTTATACCATAATATAATTCCAAATAACTGTGAAATTAATAATTCAACTTAGATTTCACCACCTAACTCAGACCTAAGAATTTATATCCTCTGGCAGTTCTCATATTTAAACATACAGCAATATGAAAATAAACTATATCCCTAATCATTAATCAAAAAGACTCAAAAAATATTGGTTTAAAATATAAATTTACATTCTACGATAATTATATACTGATCAGTGTCATAGAGATTGAACAATCACATTTAAGCATTTATATTCCACTATATACTATCCAATCAATTATCTATACACTTAATAATATTGCTAAAATAACTCATTCCATATACACTCGTTAGAGTGAATACATCCGTAATAACCTCTTTCATCATATTAGCACCGAATCATCATAAAAAGCTCTTTAAAATTATTTCATGTACATCATAGTTCTTAGCTTCCAAAATATTAAGTAAATAAGTGAAAAAAACATTATATTTGCACAATCTAATTTGGAATATGCATTAGCAATAATAAATATGTATATATTCGAAAATTAAAGAAGTTAAAACATACATTTTTATAATTAATATCATTGAAAAATTGAAACAAATCAATTTAATAATAGAGCTAATCACGAGTAAATGTGAGGGGATACTATAATTAATGGAATTATGATATAGTAGCAATCGATATAAAACTTCTAGAGGTAAAATAAATAATCAATAATATACAACTGTTAAGTATATTAATAATAATAATAATAATAATAATAATAATAATAATATAATAGGAAAAATAATAATATCATAAGTACTAATAGATACAATATTTGAAATAAAAATTAAATCTATCATAAACCATCATATTTCAGTGTTATAATAGACTGTTTAAGTTCTCAGTTAATATTTACTTACTACACCACCGTAATACACTGGAACGAGCATAATGAATATTAAATGCCTCTAAAAGTAAAATGCCAGAGGACAGAGTACACTTTTAAAAAAGTATAATACTATATCACTAAACTATAATATAATTCAATATCAGATCATTGTGCAATATTTTTACCACATTAGAAATTACTAAAAAAGAATCCATATCATCCCTTTATAAGTATATAACCATATGAAATTTTTTTATTTCTCTTCCTTGCATCCTTTTGGCATTTTTGGTAAGAATCATATGAACTGATCATAAATTAAATCTTCCCCTTACAAATTCGTATTCCCTCTCTATACCTTTATAATTGCACATTTTATTTAATACTTCCACATCCTAGAGTCTAATTACGAGCTACTCTTACTCGCTGTATCTAATCACTTCCATCATTTTAAAATTTCACTGAATTATATATACCCTGTTAAAAACCTATGTCGAAATTTGTATTTTCAGAAAAATATATATTAAGTTATCATTATCCTCTCCTGAGTATTAATCCATAGAAGGTAATATGTTTGTATGTAAAAGAGAAATCTTGCGCTTCTTAGCTTTCTTCAACCTTCTTTTGCTAAAACACTGATTATCAACGAGATGTGACTTAGTCTGTATGCACCAACTATTTAAACCTTCTCCTAGATTGCTGGAGTAATAGAGGAAAAGGAGAACGTGCCAGAAGAATTGGAAAAGGCCCACGTGCGGCCTCTCACAGAAGTAATATTGCGTCTTTCCAACTCATCAGCAGGATCGCTTTTATTAGCGCATTCTGCACAGTTTCTTTACTGAAATCTTAAAACACAAATTAAAAACTATCTCAGTCAAGAGGGCGAATATAAGTTAATGGAGGAAAAACAAACATTTCACCTTATCTTTTACACCGTAAGTCTGAGATATATCTGAGAAATTATGCTCTAGTTTTATTACGAGAGAGGTTTCTAGCAGTCAAAGAGAAATATTTTGTTCAGCTAAGGCTGAGTGGAGAATTCATATACGCTGCTGCGGCGTGAGTTGATGTTTCCATTTTCACATTCGAAATTGCCCTGGCTCCCTTCTCTTCTGCGCGAAATAAAGTAGAACGTATCTCTCGGAACAACACCGATTTCTGCTGAGATATGGTGTAGACTATTAGAACATAAAGAGTATATAATATAAGATTAAGTAGTAAGTTATTTTATCACACTCGTCTGCACGAGATAGATACGCACACTCCGATATCACATGCCCTTCTTAGGTGAGAGATCTGCCCTACCAGCTTTGTGCATTTAGATACACAGTCACGAATTTCTGCATTACCATATTTGCACTCATTAGTTCAGGTGCAGATGAAATAAGGAGCTACTATTAGTTGCGTAGAAAGGAGACCACTCACCTTGCTCATCTATCATCCTTTAAACTTTTTAACAATTGCTTCAAAGGTTCTTAATTCTATATTTAATCTCTTTTTCTACTTTTCTTTAATAGATCTTTTTATCAATATTTCTTTTTTTATCCACTCTTATTTTACTTTCAACTTTGGTGATGACCATATTCAATTAATGCGTGTCAGAAAAAAGGTGGCTCCTTGGAAAAGTTGACCGTTTGATCTTCTCCTATTCTCCTAATTGGAGGAAAAAAAGACATGATTAGTTTCCCAGATGCCTACCAAACAACACACTAGATATCAGTATCGTCATACTATTCTAATTCGACAAAAATCCTCTTCCCACACACATCTGTAATATCTTCTTACAAAAGCGAGCAAGCTTAGAACAAGAGCGTCCACCAAAAAAGACAGCATTACATCGCATCGCCGTAAATATTCTCACCTTAGTGAACAGGTTATCCTTTTCTGCCGTTGACTCAGGTATAAAGACTTTTACAAGTACAAAGAGCGCGACACTAAACATGTAGTTATCTCTTTCTAACAAGCTTCAAAGAGGATCTTCGCGGCGATGATCTTGGTCCCCTACTATCTCAAAGTTGTCCCAGACTAGTAGAAACCTTCCGCAAACCTCTCCCTCATAAACCTAGTAGGCACGGCATCAAAGTAAGCTTGCCGTCTTGGCGGAATAAGAGGAGCTGCTATTACTGAGGATAATAAAGGTTATAAAATTAAGCAGAATTACACATTAAAAGGAGGTGGTCCACACTCTGTGTTTCCTTGACAGAAGGGTTCTAGTGTACTGTAGATTTTTTAACGGTACCACAATAGGCGAATTAATGAGATGAGCTGTTTTACTATATAACAGCCGAGAAGGGATATGGAGTCACCGATTCTGAGGATGATTCGAATTCGAAATGAAATTGGGCGGGTATCGTAAGGTATCCCTGAGGAATTTGTGTCGAAGAAGTTCTCTTCAGGGAAGCCTAATGTAGTTGCCACTCAGACGCCCGTTTGAACCGAGAACTTTGTGCTCAACCGCACCTGAGCGGGCTCCTCTCTCCTCTCCCCGTCGCATTTGCCGGATCAGACTCGAACGACTCAATACATCATTGAAGATTGGCCACACCCACACACCATTCAGAGTAGTGCTTATCGGTGCTCACAGAAATATTTTCCGTGGAGAGGAGAATTTATTAGGTGAAAAACCGAGTTTGGCACGATTCGCCACTGCACGTCATTTAAACGGCGTAACTGTCAACCTATATAAAAGGTCCGAGTTCTGAAGGTGGGAAGAGTCCTCAAGGATAGTAATTCAATGACCAAATCTCGATGGTTCTTTGAGGCATCGTACTAGTGGTTAACTTAAGAGATTATTATGTTCTCTATGATCATGGATCTATGCCGCCTCGAGTGCTTCATTACACGTCTCCAAGGTTTAACCATTAATCCTAGACTGCTACGGAGGATAAAGTATTTTGGATTATATTTTATGACTATAAATTATATATTATAATAATATTTAATATAATATATAATATATATTATAAATGATATATATAATATATATATATTAAATAATAATATTAATAATAATTATATATAATAATTAAATAATATTATATGTATATTAATATATAACTTATATAAATTTTATTTTATATTAATTAATTAAATATATATTAATATATATATATTATATATAATATATATAATATATAATAAATATATATATATATATTAATATATAGTTAATATAATACTATTATATTAATATTAAATATATATATATATTAATAATATTATAAATATAATGAGATATATAATTATAAATATAATATATATATATATAATAAATATATATAATAATGTATATATTAGTTATATATAATATATATATATAAATATATAGAGTTAGATTAGGACGATTTCAAATTTCAAGGCCGTAATTGCACCTGATTCGATCGTCAGGGTTCGATACTCCGTCGGGAAAATCTCGCCTGAATACACGTATATGGCACCGAAGTAGGCGGTGATTCCGAATTTACCGATATACTATTCTTAATTTAATATAAGGTATATTAATTAATATATTAATATATATATATTATTATAGATATTAAATTATATATATAAATATATATTATAATATATATATATATATATTTAATATTAATATATATATTATATATATATATATATATATATAATTATATATTAATATATATATTAATTAATATATATATAATATATATAATATAATATATATATATAATATAATATAATAATATTAATATATATATATATAATTATCTTCTCATTCCACAAAATACTATGTCCTTACTATATAGGGGATTTCAAATGTACACAACAACTAGAAATGGATTGTAGGGTCCTATTCATAATATAATGAATGTTAGGATGGAGAGGTAAGCACAAAAATATATTAGCAATTCTCAAGCGATTTGGAGCAAACTAAATCAAAAGACCTACATATAACACAATTTCTCGGATCGTCCATCAAACCCAAATTTTAGATAACACAACTTGACCTTATTATATTATACATACTACAACTAGTGCCTATCTTCACTCTATAAAATAACACCTACGTTCATATGATACTAATATTTCAGTAATATCCATTCCTTACTTAAAATAATCTCTTATAACAATTGAGTGAGAAATACATTTCTCACCCAAGCATGTATTACCATCTATCATGCCGTATACTGTTTGCGTTTTTTATTATATCTCGCAATCATTAGATTCGAGGTCTATGATTGAGGGAGCCTTGCCGTCGCTTCTTATTAACGTCTATAGACTTAAATAATTTGAGATATATACTAGCTTTTGGTAATTACGGTTTCTATATATTATTCATGTGACCACTAAGGGGGAGCTGTGATAATCGGTATGATCACAGGATGAAGCAGGTTTTTACATTCTTCTTCCGACTGAAAAGTCTCTTCCTCATAAAAAAATGTTCTAGTATTACTGAGTACTAGCATGTTCTCTACGATGGCTCATCTATCATGCAAAGAGACAGTCGAGCATTATTATTGGGAGTGGTAATAAAAATTCTGCTCCATTTCTATGTTACTATATATACTCGTACTAAATTTTTACATTTCATCCAATATGAAGATCGTTGACTTATACTACTCTCTTTGAGTTGATGTCTTGTGCGGTCTATTCATATAAACTGTTGTGAGCGGTTAGGCTACTGTACCTCCTTTGATCTGTCCTATAATTGACTAAATACTTTCTTGGGCCACTCTAATTGCCAAAATCAGATTACTTCTTAAACAACTTCAGTATAAATCTAGTGTTTTCCTAAATATTCCACACTTATAATTCTAGATCTTAGATGGGTCTTTATTGCTAACTATCTCACAACTTGAAATAAGAGCACCAATCTTCTATCTGGACTTCATCATTTTTCCTACTTAATACGTTACCACAAAACCACTGTACGATATTACTCCTGGCATTCCTCTCCCTACCACCTCTACCTCAGCAGTAGTTCCTATTTATCTTTGCCTAGTGATATAACTATTTGAATCGTAGTAGTGTAATAGAGCTCCTGTAGACTATAATACGAAGCTATTTTTATAGAGGGAGTGTGCTTCCGAGCTTTATCTTCCCTTATATACCCTATCGCTATTCAACTAATAGTTCTTACTATATATTACTTCA